>BRYF01000017.1:13405000-13407500 GCA_030159135.1 Actinidia polygama | reverse complement strand
CACTTTAAGTTAAGAGTCAACCCGACACTTTTACTCGTTTGTTGTAAATTAAGTGATAGAAAAGACCATGTTGCCTTAAAAAAAAGGTTAATATGAAATTTAATTGAATAAAATATAAATGAAAGGCTTATATTAACAATTTAATTAAAGTATAAATGATTGATTTTATGACTATAAGTAAATGATGCAAGTGAAACTTTTGTCAAAAGTGGAATTCACCCTTCCTTTTTACTCCGGTGCAAAATAATTAACTAGTTTGTTAAGAATAATGATTGGTACACACTTAAAAGTGTGTGTACAAGATACACTCATTTTGCCTTCTCATAAATAAGTGGGATCCGCTCTAATTAGGATTTTTAGAAAAGCGTGAAAACCCTAATTAGGGCGGATCCTACTTATTTTGTGAAAAGACAAAAATGAGTGTGTCTTGTACACACCCAAAAGTGGGCGTGTAACTATCACAATTGGTTTGTTAAGTAATTTTTTTTAGTGTCCTTTGTTCTAAATTATATGAATATTTTAATATTTTCAGACTTTTTTCTTTAAGAACAATTATAAAAAGTATAAATTTTTAATTAAATGATTTTAAAAAATCACTAAAAATCAAAACAAGTTAAAAAATCTATTAAAAAAGAAAAGAAAAGGAAACTTGGCCAAACTTGCAAATTTCTCTGTCATGGATTGGAAATTTTTATTCAAGTGATCAGGGGACAGATTAACACATAAACCCGTTAGGTGGGTCCCACCAAGACAACTTGCACTTTACACAAGTGGGACTTTGTGTTGGCCTAATTGCCCTTGATGTGAATTGTGAGTAGTGAACTACGTGTTCGTCCCGATCGCTGAAAAGAAAAATCTTTGATTTTTTTATTTTTATGAGATGTTTTGTTATGAATAGATTTATTATGAATTTTAGTGGTATGTATGGTAATTTAATGCATTTTTATGATATTTTTATGATTTTTTATAATTTTTTATTAATTCTTATAGATATAATCAATTTTTTATTAATTCTTTAAAATATAATTTTCGCAGAGTCAACCAATTAAAGTTACTTTTATGAATTTCATTAATTTATTTATAAATTAGTTTGGATTAATTATGAATGTTTACGGTCATTGTTATGAATTATTGTGGCTTCAAATTATGAATTAGTTACTTCAAAACATTAATTATCACGGAACTCACCCAGTAAAGTGGGATTCAACTATTTTTATGAATTTTATTTGTTTGATTATTAATTGAATTTATTTTGTTATTAATTCTTTTAGTATGTTTGATAAATTTTATGAATTCTTATGAATATAATTATTTATGAAAATTTGTGATTATGTTATGAATCAGAAATTAATTTTATAAAAAATTATAATTAAATTATATTTTAATTTAATTAAATTATAAAAAATAACTAGTTTGATCAATAAAAAAATATATTGTGTATTGTAGCATTTTTCTATTCGTTATTCATATCTTTTCACACTTTTGGCTTAGATAGAAATATAGATTGATTGAAGATTAAAAATTTAAAAACAAAAAGTAATAAGAAAGCTCTGGTTCCTTTATGACAAAACGTAAACCTTACCCTTCTTTTATTTCTCTTCATAAAATATGGGAATTTTTTTTATTTATCTCCCCTATATTTCTATAAATACAGTCACTTCTTTTAAAGTTTTAAATATATATCTAACATTTCTTATTTTTAAAATTAATATCAAAATTATCCTCTAAAGCTATTTTTGTGTGAAAATTGGAAAATTGCTTTTTGATTTAAGGCTTTCAAAAAAAAATCTCAATAAATATATTAAAATAAATAAATATTCTTTATTTTTTTATAAAAAAATGGATAGCAATATTTTTTTTAAGTATGTCTAGATTAGGAGAACTTAAGAAGTAAAATAATTTTATTTATTTTTTTAAAAATAAATTTATTGATAGTAAATTTTTATTTATTTAATGAGTGTATTGAGTTTTTTTTTTTTGAAAGCCCTAAATTAAAGCGTATTCTTGTTATTTTTGCACAAAAAATAGGTTTAGGAGTAAATTTTTGACATTAATTTTAAAAATAAGGAATGTTAGCGATATTTCTAGAAGTACAAAAAAATAATTATATTTATTAAAAAACTTAAAAAAGGCCAGTGTTATTTACCTAAAATATTAGATCCAGTGATTTTCAAATCTCAATTTTATTTTCAATCGCATCCTATTTTTTATATTTATTAGGATAAATTTATCCAAATGCTTTTATATGTAGTAAAAATATTTGTGTAAACGCTCTTATATGTAATAAAAATATTTATAAAAAAAATATTTTAATAAAAATAAAAAATATAATATAATTAAAAAAAGTGTAAAAATTACTAATCAAGTGTGTGAGAGAGAGATGGGGGTGTGAAATTGACATAAAGGTAAGGAAATCTTGTTAGGATGATACGGGAGGACAGCTCATTGATTTGATGTGGAATTTTGAGGATTCGCCCACATTACCTTTCAGCCACGTGTT
>BRYF01000017.1:13272500-13277500 GCA_030159135.1 Actinidia polygama | reverse complement strand
GTTCGGTTGATATTTTTAAGAATCAGTTTTACAACATATTTTTTTTATATATTTGTTAGGTTGATGCTTTCAAAAATTAGTTTCTGAATTTTTTTCAAAAAAGAACTAAAGTTTCGAGAAAACATTAGAAAGATGTTTTCAAATTCTTGATAACTATTTTTCGTTATAAGCAAAATAAGATATCAAAAAGACAAATATTTTTGTTTTCAAATCCGATTCCTAAATTGTGTTCGGCAAAACTAATACTGAAAACTGTAACCACTTAGATATCTCATTTTGTATATAATTTTCAAAACATGATTTCAATTGGCACGTCTCATATATGCTCCCTTAATTCTTTATAGCCACGCCTTCCTTTAATTCTTTCGATAAAGTTACTACGATTTGCTCATTTCAAGTTTTATTTTCTAAATTTTAAAAATTCTTTTTTGATTGTTATTAAAGAAAATTTCAACAATATACGTGGCATGATCCCTAACTGTTTTATATATTATCTGAAAGGAAAAAAGCTAAGAACGCATAAATGAACACAAAAAATTTCACAAAAAATACTAGGCTTGGTCCGGATTTAAATCTTATGTGGCCACCTTGAATAAATCACAACCATTTATGAATTTTTGTACACACGTTTTTATACTTTTTTGTGTGTGCCTGTAGTATTGTTCTCTTTAAAAAGTTCGTATTGTCTATACTTTTTTCTGTTACACTTACCTTGTCCCCCCTGCAAATAAAGTTTTTTTACTTATTAGTAGCATCAGACACCGTGAGAAGCAATACGAGGGTTGGCAATCTTTGTGAGTTTATATCTCGTTTCAACCTATTTTTGCCCCTCCTGAATCGATTTTCTGGCACCATCATGGCTGAGGCCAATTAATTTCCTTTCATCTGGTCTTATAGCAAGACAAATCTTAGTCCGACAAGCTGTTTATATATTGAGCTTTTCGTACTCGTTCTACTTTAACGGTATTTGGTGATTTGACGGGATCACAGGGAACCGATGTTTAGGATTGAATAGTAACAAGACCCCGAAGTTCATGAACCCGGTACATCCTAACGGTCTCATATCAGTCATGTATGCCCTGAACTTGCCACCAGCTCAAGCGCCTAGTCCGGTCCTGACAGAAGGCGACGTGGTTAAGCCGCCTCTGCCCACAGTGTTGGAGAAAGGCCTAACTTCCGACACCGGCAATGAGACTATAGCAGTGGCTCCGTCTCCACGAAACGGGCAGCCTAAGGCTCTTGTATTCAACTTCTTCTCTTTTATGGCTGTTCCCATTGGAAGTACTCTTGCCTTGTTCTGAAATCGTTTCGTGTAGGTATGTTCCCATTTCATTGCTTGAGATTTTTCGGTTTCAATTTAGGTCATTTTTCAATGTTCATTCATCTCCCATGTAATTTAGAAGACAATTCATGGGTACATGTCATGGTGGTTTCTGTTCAGTTTGTGTGATTTTGATTCTGCTATTCTCTGTTGTGTAAAAATATTCAATAGTTTGGGGGGTAGATTAGTAAATTGAACCGTGTCTAGTCTATATACAGAATAATATGAAATTTACACACTTTTTACGGTCGTATAATATATTTTATGTTTTTAGTCCCAATTTTGGAAAGAAAAAAAAAAATTGAAAATATGTGATATTTTCTGACCCAAATAAAGTAAGGCCTCACTTCGATAAAAAAGAAAAAGAAAAAAGGTTACTTAAAATCAACTATATCAAAAGAAAAAATTAAGTGGATTAGCAATATTATTAGTTTAAAAAGGTATAATAAAAAATAGTTTGTGAAAAATCTAATTTCTAATTTTGCACCTCGAAAAGTGAAAAGAATAAAATTTATAAGTAATTATTTTAACTAATATAATTGAGTGTCAAAAAGTTTTGATTCGTGAGATCTCATCGAAGTCCTAATTTTTGTGTTTTTTTAATCATTTTCTAAACACGAGGAATCAAAATTGATTCTTAATCTTAAGGATGAAAATTGAACATATGATTGTAGCAACTACATTCTCCAAATTTTAAGATATGAAGTACAATTCAAGTTGTTCTTAACCTAGTTTATGTTGTTTTGTAGTTCATCTTGATTATATAAATAAAAAAATTATATTTATAAAAAAGCACTTTGAATAACCAAAAAAGTAAAATAAGTTTAATTAAACAAAAATTAAAAAAATTATCCCATAAATCTCAGGTATACAGCCGTTACATGCAATGACGAATTTAGAAATTTGACTAAGTATATACAATTAAGATTTGAGGACGGACAGAGAATTTATAAAATACAGAATTTGTTTAACAATACTTATTCAACGACAAACTATATAATTTAAAAATATTCATAATCAATGCAACTATAAACTATTTTCTTTTTTAATTTTTGTTTTGGAAACTTTGATCCCAAGCGTGCATTGCATCATCATTCGTAATTGCTAAATCATCCTAGGAACAACGTGGATCCATCTGTCTGTTCGCAAGAAAGTGCCAAAGTGTTGCTTCCAAAAGTCCAACACGTTAAGGCACCAACCTCTACCTCTCGCTCTCTCTCGCTCTCTCGCTCTCGCTTGATTTGACTGACCTGATCTGATTATTATCAATCGGCTGTCCTGCGTCATGCTTCTCTATTGGTGTCGTCATTACTGTGAAAATAGATCACCAACACACCAAGCCCAAAAAAGCCCATTATCCAAAAGGAAAATGCTACAACGACCGATTATTGTACCGAAATTATTATAAATTATATCAAAATAACATCGTTTTAGTACAAAACAACCAAACAATATCGTTTTGAGTTTTTAAACATTTGGGGCTTTTAGTTGAACGACATCGTTTCGATTGATTTGCACCAAAACGACGTCGTTTAGGTACAATCGATAATAATTTTGGTACAATAATCGGTCAATGTAGTATTTCCCTATCCAAAATTAATGGGCTCCACACTTTCATGCCCCAACCAATGAGAAATTATTGAGTGCTCTTCAATCAAATCCTATTAGTGTTTTAAGAGTATCTCCAACAATAGTTTTTAATTATTTCTTACATATGTAAAAAATAAGGATTCTCTTTAATTTAGGGGATAACTTTTTTACCTTTTCTTCCAACAATGTCCAATAAACTTTTTAGAAAAGTTAAAAAATAAATAAATTAGGAGGCAAATAGTGACTCTCCAAATATGGGAGTCATTGTAACCCCAACTTTTGGGGGACTATTTAGCAATTATGTTGGAGCTTATTTTTTATTTTTCAACGACCGATTATTGTACCTCCAACAATAATTCATATCTTTTTCATGAAATTATTTAACTACAATTTCTTCATTCTTTTTCAATTTTGTTTACTTTTAGTTTTAAAAGTTTGATGTGACTTTATGAGAGGGGATAGAGAGGAGCCAGAATTAGTAATTTAAGAGTAATGCTATGGGTACATCCAAGTTGCACCCCAAATGCACACCTGATGAGGTGGAGCATTTGGATTGGCTGGGTGTGGGGTTCACCCAATCTTTTCAACCAATCCAAATACTCCACCTCATCAGGTGTGTATTTAGGGTACAACTTGGGTGTACGCATAGCATTTTCCGTAATTTAATCATCAGGGATTGAACAGTAACTCCTCACAGTGGGGAGTTACTATAGCCCCCTACCCCCTAGTGTAGTAGAGAGGTTATTGGAGGCTTATTTTTGGTATTTGACACTCTAATTTAGGGTCCGTTTGGCAAGGGGATAAGGAGGGGGGATAATTTTTCCCCCCAGATAACTTTTTCTCCCGGATGTTTGGCTGACAGATAACTTATTTTTGGTATTTGACACTCTAATTTAGAGTAAAAGTGGAAATCGGATGGCTGTTGGAGATGTTCTAACCTTAGAATGTGTGGTCTAAACAGTGAGATATACTGTTTTAGTTGTGGCTAGCATATGCACATGTGTCATTTATTGAATGATGTAGAACAATACCCCAAGTACCTTTTTTATGTGGTACTCTTTCCGTCCCATATTAGTGGTTTCTTTTGAGGATTTTAACTTTTTAAGAATATATCATCGTTACATTGAATGTCTATTGACTTTTTAGTATTACTCTTGTAATCATTATTTTTAACTTTTCGCTTTGGTTGAAATGTTGTAAAAAAAAAGGGGTAAAATAAAAAAATTGCATATTTTTCTTTGTTAACTTTAGAGAGTAAATATATATTTGGGACATTTCAAAATGAAATAATGGACCATCAATACGGGATAGAGGAAGTACAAAGTTTTAAACCAGTATTGGACAATGTATTGTTTTACTTATTGGTACGGTACATACTAGTACCAATGTGTTCTATTTTGGATTAATTGCTATAAATATTGTATACATTTTAAATGTATTTTTCTATAATTAACAGAACTGTAAATAACATGATAGCATTTAATCATGTATCATAAGTTTAAGACAATTGAAATAACAAAACATAAATTCAAGTGAAAAGACCATTCTAGATTTCATTGTGATTCAAAACTCAGCAAAAAATCCTTTGAAAACTTCAAAATTCACGAAAAATTATTGTAATTTGTGTACCAATTCTGAGATTTTTCCTATAGGGGTCGGTATAGATACAAGCTAGTATTCCGAACGGAACGGAAAAAAAAAAAACTTTTCTTTTGAACATTGATCACCTTTGTATGAGTAATTATTCAGTCTTGGTTGGGGGTAAACTCCATCTCTAGTTAGATTATTTTTATTTTTAGTCATTTTCTTTGATATTTTTGTCACAATCTTTTTTCCAATTTGTCTTTAGTAGAGGATTCGCAAAAGTAATAAGAAATTTACAAAATTTAAATTTCAAATTAATCCAAATAGATTTTTCGATTTTAAAAAAATCATTTGGGTTAATTTGAAATTCATTGACTTTTGCATTTTTTAAAAAAATCTTCCTTTTTTTTTACTAGAAAGAACAAAGTTGTAACCAAAAGATTAAAAAAAATATATTGAAGACAAAATAATCTAACTAAAGGTGCAATTTATCTCAAACAAGACC
>BRYF01000017.1:13217500-13220000 GCA_030159135.1 Actinidia polygama | reverse complement strand
AACTATCGTCTTTTTATCACTTTCATCTCCACATCTAAATAGTGAATTATATTGTCCTCCTAACTGTTTAATTGTATCACTTACACTTTCATCAATAATCAGTAAAATAGTGATGATAATCAATCACGTGTTGGCTATGTGCTTAAATTAAATGACCTTATGTCTAAAATACTATTATTATTTTTTTATAAAAAATAAGTCAATACTCCATATACAAGCTTATTCAATCATTATGAGAACAAACTTAAGTCTTATTAATAAGTTTTTAAACAGAGCGTTGACTTATTTTTCGTAAAAAAATAACAATAATTTAGACATAAGAACATTTAATTTTAGCACAAGGACAACACGTGATCGATGTTCATCATTATTTCAAACAGATTAGTACAAATTAGTAATGGAAGGAGCGTAAGTGATACAATTAAATAATTAAGGGATCAATACGATGAACTTTTTAGGGTGAGAGGGTGAACGTGAAAAAAAGACAATAATTAGAGGGTGTTTATAGAATTAAGCAAACTTTCCAAATTGTTGACCAACAATACAAACGAATCCAAGACCCATCATGGAAAGGTGACTCAAATGGTCTTAAGAGGGCAATTTACACCAAAAAAGGAAAGGGCCAAAAAACCAAGACCATAAATTCCAAAAAAATCTCTGAAGATCCCTAAGCGTTTTGGAATACGGAAATGGAATAAGGTTCGAGAGAAATGGAAATGCATATTGAAATATTCTTATGCTGTGTTTGAATTAAAAATTTGATGATAGAAAATTAAAAATAAAATAAAAAATTTAAAGATCTAACAATACCGAAAAGTAAAACCCACAAACTTTTTAAATTTTTGATCAACAAATTATTAATTCAAATACAATCTTAGACTTGCTATTTTCAAATTTTATGAAGTGTGTCAGTTTGAAGGTATATAGAGATACCGGATCAACAAAAATGACGTGCGCACACAATTTAACTAAAAAGAAATTCAACAAAATATCGACCAGTCATTTCATATCGGGATGAATCAAATTTGTTTATGTGGGTGAGCAGTAATTCAAATACAAAAACCCGCAGATAATCAAAGTAAATGGCGAAGATCTCCAAAATTGTCATGCACAAAGAATTTTCGTGGGACTCTTGTAAACAACCATCACACTTTGCAACTTATTTGACAAAGACATAACTTATGAGTTAAGTTTTTATATTATGAATTTTTAATTTAATTAGTTAAAATAATTGTTGTTTCAATGAAAAAAATTTAAAATAAGTCGCAAATCTGCTTGGTACAATTTTTCAGGAAGTACTAATAAAAAATTTAACGGACAAAGTAAAAATACCAATTGGAACTTATAATAATAATGGTGCTAAGGTAATCACTCTATAAATTATCGAATAAATTATTTCATTTTCACATCAAAAATATGGATCCCATTCTATCACTAGAATATAAAATCCTCTATAAAATGATTCATCCTGCAATTTATAGATTGCCACTAACTTTATTCTTAAAACAATCTCACTTTTTTGGGTCAATTAAGCTAAAAAAAACTTACTTTTTAAAGCAAAATAAACTGTGTGCGCGTTTGGCAAATCTTAAAAAAACAATTCAATAGATTCTGCTCAAGCTTTTTGTAGAAGCACTAAAGGTTGCTTCCCAAAATCACTTTAGAGATCAGCTCAAAAAAAAAAAAATTGTAATCATTTTTCACAAGGTTTGTCAAACATCCTCCACAACTTTTTTCTAACTAACAGTTCAAGATGGAATAAGTTTTGACAAACACCCTCTAAATAAATTAGCTTATAAGTGCTACCAAACATGCCCAAAATCCAATGCAAGTTACAAACCCCATCATATCAAGACAATGCTAGTAACGAGACGTCAAAAATTACTCCCAAAATACTAAATAATCACTGTAGTTGAAAGTTGAGAGTGTGTGGATATTATTAATACAATGGAGTGGGACAAGGTTCAAATTTACACAGCATTTCATGGTCAAAACAACATTATACAGACAATTCAAAGCACAATTGATGATCCTAAGTCCTAACTAAGCCAAATTGAGCAGCAGGAAAATTTCCCTCGTCACTTCTTACGGATTGAAAGAAAAAGGAAAACGATTCTTTAAATTCGTCCGGAAGAGGGAGTGCCAATGCTGGGAGTATCGCGAAGTTCCTGGTCTTGGTTGTTGCTGGCACCGCAAGCGCCAATGCCGGATGCTGTTTGTTAAGTCCTTCAATCATTACCGAAACTGCCTCCTAGGTGAGGCAGCTCTTAAGGAGGGCCGGCGGTGCACCTACAGGAATTTAAGATGAGTCTTCGTTTCGTGGTTATAAAACTGGCTAGCCAACCATCATTATTAGGAAAGGGGGTTGCTGCTGGGCATAAGTTATGGAGGGGAGCTTCTAAATGAAAACCAAATTGGTCCAAGTACAAACCCATTTCTAAGTACAAACCATCCTAATTTAATGAGTTTAATTTTATCTCAATACAAACCATGTATTTCC
>BRYF01000017.1:13105000-13107500 GCA_030159135.1 Actinidia polygama | reverse complement strand
GGTGGAGTAGGGTGTGTGTGGGTTAGATCAGGGATGAGGTATTGTGACATTGATACACACACACGTACGTACGCACGCGCCCATACTCACTCAATCACACATGCACACGTGCATACAAGCGCGCACGAGAGAGACCGAGAGGTTGAGGGGGGTCACCGACGTCATTGGGGAGGTGACAGAGAGCATGAGAGAGACACAGAGATAGCAAGTCGAGGGGGGTGGCTGTTGGCAGTGAGAGCAAACGGGAAGAGAGATGCGCGGACGGGGGGGCGCATCCAAAGAGAGAGAAGAAGAAAAGAAGTGAGAGGATAGAAAGAAAAAAGAAGAAAAATAAGAAAATTGTAAGGGATAAAATATACAACTACAAGTTCTGACCTTGTTAGGGCAGATACTGTTGCCGGGCTATTGCTATGAAGCAAGCTCGGGGATCCCTACGCAAGAGCTCGGTTGAGACATCACCAAACACGAGTACTGTTCAAGCTAAGACCAGCATTACTTTTGAGTTTTTGCTCTATAGCAAGCTCTATAGGATAATTGCTCCAAAGTTGGGCCGAGGGACAACGGTCGACGGTAATCTTGAGACGTATCAAGAGATAAAAGGTAATTTGCACGATAAAGTTTCCTCTGACGTCCTTCATGCCTGGATCGAAGATACCGACGGTATGGTGACAAGTCACCAACCAGGCCCTAGGAGCATGGATGTATCAGACGCCTACTTACTGACACAGCAATCAGCGCGTCAATGCATGCGCCGAGATAAAGTTTGTCCAATGACACAACAGTTGGCATGTCAAAGTACGCGTCGAGCTGTGTTATATAAGGTCAGTCCTTATTATCTAAAAGGTATGCGAATTCAGCTCCCCAAAGTATATACCTTCTCTCTCCTTCTACATACTTTTTTCGGTCATCTAATTTGACTGTCGGAGAGCCGTTTTTCGAAAATAGCTCCGGCGGTCATCTAATTTTACTGTTTCTGTGTCGCAGTTATGCTACTGCAACTAGTGACTTCCCACAACGACCTTCACCACCGCAAGTGTCTATCGTCGATTTTCTTTCTTTCCTTTCCTAAACTCACTCCCCACAAAAATAAAAATGGAAACTTTCTTTGGAAGCTTCGCTACATGACTTCCTTCGTAAGCTTCATCCAAACAATGCTAAAATCTATTCAGGTAATCTAAAAAAAACTAACAAACGAGATCTAATAACATTAATTTTAATACAAGGTTTCACAATATCCCCTATTTTCCCTTTCTTGGTTTTAAAACAGTGAACAACCTCTTGTACAATGATTGTCATCAATTGTAGGTGAGGGGGCAAATAAAGGTGAGGATGGTGAGCTTCATCAATTGTGGGAAAGAAGAAATGGTTGGAAAAGGTAGTAGGAACGAAATCAAAGTCGGTGGTAAAAAGAGCTTTAAAATGATCGACCAAACTACTTTGGATAGCATGTCACACCCCGGATAATATAAGATCTGGTCATGTAAGCAAACATTCTTAATAAAGAAAATTCAGTGGAAATAATACGAAAATATATTGTCATTACATCAGAGTACAGATAAATTCCTTCCCGTGGGACCATGCTCTCCATGAGCTATCAAGTACAAGACGAAAATGATAACCCGTGGACAATGCCCACATCGGGCCAAAAGAATATTATAATTCCCAAAAATATACATTTTAAAGTTTTCTACACTAAATACACGACCCATCACATGCCTCAAGAATTAGGATAAACCTTGGTACCTGAAAGTTATTTAATAGTAAAAGTGAGTTACCTTGAAAAGATTTAACAATGGGCTTGATGTCTCAAGCTAATGATTAAAACATGATGTGATAAACTATGCTTTCATTCATACCAAAATATGCCTTTTCCAATACGTGATTTTCAAAAATCAACAAGTTCCCAAGTCTTCCGGCTTTTCTTAAAAAATATTTATCATTTCTAATGACACATCTAGGCTAGTACCTAAACCGGTCTCATCATGCTCTAAGCGTATGAGACAATAGCCAACTTCTTGGACTTTCACCGAAGGCTTTGACATTCTCAATATCCGGCCAACTTATCGGTCACTAACCGAAGGCTTTGACATTCCCTCCCGCGCGGTTGTTATCTAGGCTTTTATCTCAGGCTTAATCTAAGCCATCTTATTTCGAGTACACTAATGTACCAGATCTGGCACTATCTAGCGTGTCATTCCCAAAACCGTTTTCAAATTCCAACGTTCATAAAGCTATAATGTAAACAACATAATATGCAAATACCTAATCCATGAACATAAACCATTTAAGTATATTTACTTCGAAACATTTCATAAATTGTTAAAGTAGATGACTACTGGTAGTGGTTTTGGGCACTACTTGTAGATAGCGATCTAGAGACAAAACTAAATAAGTCACTACCGGTAGTGGAAATGAGTACTACAAGTAGAAGACCCTCTAGAAACGAAATGAAATAACTCACTACCGACAGTAAAAACGAGTACTAGCGGTAGACAACGAT
>BRYF01000017.1:13082500-13090000 GCA_030159135.1 Actinidia polygama | reverse complement strand
TATGTTGAACTAATTTGATTAAAGTGGCGATGAATTTGGCGACAACTCAGTTTGGTGACTTCACTATCATTGGCGATGATACTAATATTCAGCAATAATTGCGTTGGAAAAATTGGTGATTTCATTAAAATAACCATAATTACATGAAAATTGGCAACCACAACTTCATTATAATAAAATAGAACTTTGGCGATGACAAATGACATTATTTAAGCGACCTTAATAGCGTGGCGACCAAAAGAACTATTGATAGTATTTCTTCAAGTGTTCGGCATTATAGGGCTGAGGTAGTACTTTCCCGCCCATGTCTTTTAGCCAATAAGTTCCTGGTCTAGACACTTTGACGACTCTGTACGGACCTTCCCACGTCGGGCCAAGCTTTCCAACATTAAGTTCCTTCGTAGATAAAGTGACCCCCTTAGGACCAAGTTGCCTAGTAGAAACAACCTGTGTTTAACCCATTTTGTTATAGTACTTGGAAACCTGGTGCTTTTAGGCAGCTTGGCGCACCTTGGCACGCTCCCTTCTTTCGACAAAGAGATCAAAGTTAAACCTTAGTTTTGCCTTGTTGTTCTCCTTGTCGAAATTCATCATCCTGAAGCTAGGCATCCCTATCTCTACTGGTATGATCGATTATGTCCCATACACTAGAGAATACGGCGTTTCACCTATCGGGATTCTACTCGTTGTGTGAAAGGCCTACAGTACACTAAGAAGGTCTTCTACCTATTTGCTCGTAGATTTTTCTAACCTCGCCTTCAGGTTCCTCAAGATCGTTCTGTTGGTGACCTCTACTTGGTCGTTTTTCTGAGGATGATCAGGCGAGAAAAAATGATTGGAGATGGCGAGGTCCAAACAAAATAACTTGAATCCGTCTTTGTCAAACTGTTTCGCATTGTCATAGAAGATTACCTTTGGGATCCCAAATCGATAAACAATATTTTTTCAAACAAAATTCTTGGTGTTTCTTTTGGTGATTTTGGGGAGAGGCTTCGCTTCTATCCACTTGGTGAAGTAGTCTATAGCAACAATTAAAAAAAGTTTCTGTAATGAAGCTTGACGTAGTGGTTGGAGTATATCTATCCCTCATTGAGCGAATGGCCATGGACTGATAATTGGGACCATCTAGTTAGGAGGGAGATGACTTACCGGAGTGAACATTTGACATTTGTCGCACTTTTTGGTGAGCGCCATTGCATCTTGTTCCATATAGGGCCAAAAGTACCTTTGGCAAACTGTCTTTCTAACCAATGACCTAGCTCCAGAATGATTCCCGCAGATGCCTTTGTAAATCTCTCTAAGTACGTAATCTATTTCCTCTGGTCGGAGAAATCTCAGGAGTGGACCTGAGAAGGACCTCTTGTGTAGTGTCCCGTGGAGGAAGCAAAATTTGACTGACTGATACCAAATTCGTCGTGCCTGGAGTTTATCGGACGGTACCTCCCCATCTATGAGGTACGCGAAGATGCCGTCCATCCATGTTGGTTCTGTTATTGCTTGGCAGACGGTCTTGGTGATGTCAATGCTTGGATTCAATAAGAATTCAATAGGGACACTTCTATTCGAGATGAAATCAAAAGTGGATGCTAGGTTTACCAGGGCATCGGCTTGCTTGTTTTCTTCTCGGGAAATTTGATAGATCTTAAAATCTTTGATTTTCATTGTCATGGCCTTCACCTTATCTAGATATGCTAACATATGGAGATCTTTAGCGACACAATCTCCTTGAACTTGATTCACCATGAGATGAGAATCACTGTAAGCGTATAAGGATTCCACTTTTAACTCAATTGTGACTCTTAAACCAGTGAGGAGAGCCTCATATTCCACCTCATTAGTGGTGGCTTTGAACCCAATGCGTCTAGCATATTCGAGTTTGGAGTATGAGGCCATCACCACAACCAAGTTGGTTGGACGATCCATCCACGAACAACTTTCATATAGTGATGTCATTATCTCTAACCTCTTACTCCTTAGGGATCTCAGTCTCGAGATTTGGAGAGACGTCGTCTGTAAATTCAGCTATGAAACCGGCCAGTGCTCGGGCCTTGATCGCCATCCTTGGTTGATAGTTGATGTGAAATTCGCTCACCTTAATGGACCACTTGAGTAATCGTCCAGAGTGGTCCATTGAGGTGTCAGGCTGTTGGAGAATTTACTTTAGGGGCTGATCTGTGAGTACCACAATAGGGTGTGCCTGGAAATAGTGGCAGAGTTTTCTTGCTACGATCAGGAGAGCATAGGCGGGCTTTTCGATCTTTAAGTATTTGGTCTCTGCCCCTTTGAGGACTTTGATGACATAGTACACTGGTTTCTGAACTTTGCCATCTTCTTTGACGAGCATAGGGCTCACCACAGTGGGCGACACGGATAGATACAAGATGATTTACTCGCCCATGTTAGGAACTATGAGGAAAGGGGGCGATCCCAGATATTCCTTTAGCTGCTAGAAATGCCATCTCGGACTCATTCGTCCATTCAAAGGCCTTATTTTTTTTCAGAATCTTGAATAATGGTAAACATTTGTCTGTCAATTTTAAAACAAATCTGTTAAGAGCCACTACTTGCTTGGTTAATTGTTGTACTTCGCGGACATTTCTGGACAAGCCCATCGTAAGTAGAGCTTGAATTTGTTCGGGATTTGCTTTGATTCCTTGTTTGGTTACTAGAAAACTGAGGAATTTTCCTAACGATACGCCAAAGATGCACTTAGAGGGGTTTAGTATCATGCAATGCTTGCAAATGATACTAAACATTTCCCTCGAGTGGGCGATGTGATTGACAGTTTTGAGGATTTTTACCAACATGTCGTCAATGTAGACCTCCATTGTTCTCCCAATCATCTCTTCGAACATTCTGTTGACTAGTCTTTCGTACGTTGCCCCTGCATTCTTCAGTCTAAAGGGCATGACTTTATAATAATACAGTCCTCTTTCCATGATGAAAGATGTTTTCTTAACATCGGGATGATGTATTTTAATCTGATGATATCCCGAGAAGGCATTCATGAAACTAAGGAGTTCATGTTTGGAGGTCGCATCAATTATCAAATCAATCTTCGGTAAAGGGAAACTGTCTTTAGGGTAGGCTTTGTTTAGGTCGGTGAAATCAAAGCACACCCTCCATTTCCCACCCTTTTTAAGGGTGACAACAACATTGGGAAACCAATCTCTCTGATGATGCTGACTTTGATAAGCTTAGACACCTTTTCTTTTATGACCTTAAGACGTTCTAGGGCAAACTTCCTCCTTTTTTGGAGGACCGGAGGATGACCAGAATTAGTAAAAAGCTTTTGAATGGCGAGATGATGATCTATTCCTGGGATGTCGCCTTGTGACCATGCAAATACGTCATAATTTTTCTTCAAAAATTCCACGAAAGCACTTCATAGCTCTTCGGTCAATTCAGTCCCAATCATCACATGACGATCTGGATGATTCTACTTTTCAGTCAATTTAGTCCCGATCATCGTATGTTCTCCCCTTAACTCACCTATCATAGTCATTGTAGGAAACTTCATCATCAGGTGATAGGTAGAGATATGGCTCTGGTTTTTTTCCAATGTGGGGCGGCCTAAAATCGCATTGTAGGATGAATGACAATCCACGACGATGAAGTCTTGCCATACGGTAGTCTGGTGGGGTTCCATCCCCAAAGTTTAGGGCAACTTAATCCACCTGAGGGGGTGTATTGAGCCTCCCCTAAATTCAACTAGAAGGATATGAAAAGGGTGGAATCTGTCTTGCCCGATTCTCATTTTATCAAATGTTGAGACAAACAAAATGTCGGCAGAACTCCTGTTATTAATTAGGATCTTCTGAATGTTGAAATTGGCAATTAAGGCGGATATCACTAATGCATCATCATGGGGGAGATGCAAACCTCTCAAATCCTTGTTGGTGAAGGTGATGGAAGGGATAACTTCAGACATAGGTGTGGAGAGGTTGTAAACCTCTTCTTCTGCTCGCCCCTTTACCTCTCTTGCATGCATTTTTCAAGATGAGTTCGAACATCCTCCCGATCCAAGTCCTTCGTGGATAGTTTGGATATCCCATGTAGACAGACTATTATTAGCATATCCTTTATCAAGCGAGTCGAGCCTCAAGCGAGCAATTACAAACTTTCTCAAGTATCCCCTTTTGATCAGATCAACAATATTTTTCTTCAATTGAAAGCACTCCTACATATTGTGCCCATGATCCTTGTGAAACTCATAATATTTGTTCTTATTTCTCCAAAGGGAATTGGTCTTAATCTTCCCAGGCCACTTCATAAATTTTTTATTTTTGATCTCCATGAGTACCTGGTCTATGGAGGCATTGAGAGAAGGCAACATCATATCGTTTTGGCGAGGAGAAGTGCGAGAACGTCATTCATTAATTCGCCTCCTAGAATCTCGCTCGGATCTCTTAATTTTAGCTTGCTCCTATAGTCCGTTTGTCGAGTATCGGGTTCATTTATCTTGTGATCATCCTTTCCTATCCTCATACGTTTGGCATCTGCTAACTTTTCAGCTGCAATGTATTTGTCGGCCTTACTTTGGAGCGCCGACAAAGTTTCAGGAACTCTTTTTAAAAGGAAATCAAAAATTGGGCCTAGAAGAAGACCCTCCATCATTGCCATAACTACCACCTTATCACTGAGGTCTTCTACTTCCAAGACAACCTAGTTAAATCGCCTAACATAGTCTTTCAGGCTTTCCCCATCTTTTTAGTGAGTTGTGAAAAGATGGGAGGTGTTATTTTGCCTAACCTTGCAACTCATAAAATTGATGACAAAAAGGTTGCTAGGTCGTTGACTGAATCAATGGTTCTGGGAGACAACTTTCCGAACCATAATCTTGCTGGCCCATTTAAAGTTGTTGAGAAAGCCTTACACATCATGTCGTCCGAATACCCCTGGAACATCATCAAGTTTTTGTACGAGTCTAAGTGATCCATGGGATTCGTCTTCTCCTCATACATTCCTAGCTGAGATGGTAGTTTGAATCTGGATGAAACCCTAACTCTCATTACTCTCTTTGTGAACGGAGGCTCGATTTTCCTTATCAAGGTGTCCAAAATAACTAGAGCATTTACTCTGGTATTTATGGCATCAATTCGAGCATCCAAGTCTTTAAATTTCTTTGTAGTGAACTTATCGCGGCGTTTGTGTATTGTCATCCCGACGAGGTGATCTTCCTCGTCTCCTAGTTTCCTCGCCTACCGTGTCTTGAGTTTTGCTAGACGATCAAGATTCAGATATATCAAAACTCCTTCCTAGTCTAGAGTGTAAACTTCGCGATCGGCACTGAAGGCTCCTCGTTGAATGTCCCTGACCAGCACTATGACGATTCTGCGAATCCTGATCACCCGACCAGCTAGAACGAAGAGTTCGATCAGTATCTTCAGGAACAAGTGCGGTGGCAGAAGGTGGATTATTAGTGGCGAGGTGATGCACCAGGCAACATTTATCTCGTTCATGATTCTAATTTGTTTTGGCAATTTTATGCATCTCACAATGAATGCGTTCAAGATCTAGAGCTTGGCCAATGTTCACCATTGGATGTGCTTTGTTATCTAGAGGGTTGCTAGTACTTTGTCTAGGTAATAAGTGGCTATGCATAGAGTATTGAGAATTGTCGTTCCCATAGACGTTGCCAAACTATTGTGGTAGAAAATCTAGGATGAGCAATCAACAATCAGAATTGCTCAGGAAGCTCGGTGCTGACTTTGGCTGTGCAAGAAAGCAAATGTCACCATCCAGGATGAGACTGCTAAGAACACATCCGGCGTGGAGATGAGACCGAGGTGAATTCACTCGACAAAGCACAATAGAGAAATTCTACATCAAAAGCTCAAAGAGTGAGAATGTGGTTACCTCTTTTGTTATATGGTGAGCAACCTTTTATAGATGGAGAATTTACAGTTATATGAGAAAATCACTGCGTAATCATCGGACGACCAAATAAGATAGTCGTGACCGAGAATTATGGCGTAACACGTGGTGAATGCTAAATGGAGATGCTACTACAATTGCAGGAGACTTAGTCGAGATGGAGTCTCAAGTTCATCTTGGAATTGGTGATGTGAGACGTCGGGAGGACATGGATGGTGTTTTTAGGGAGTCCGAACACATTGAGTGGCAATCAAGCGTGACATAGACGACATGATCTTCTGTAGACTTCTGGGCGACGTGTTTACCTCGGATCTTCCGTAGATGAGAATTTTGCCCCTCATCAGTATGTATATTTGTATTCTCAAGATTAAAATCATGTGTTGATCCACGCATCTCCATTGCAAATGTTAAAAATCTATGTGTGAAGTGTTCACATAAACAAAAGTGAAATCCAATTTAGTTTGGTAAATACTTAATTAGCTAAACACTTGCAAACTTCGTTGTACAAGCTAAACACTAACTAGTTAACCAACTAATAAATTGACCACACCCAATCACTACCCACCTAACCCCTTCCATCACCCATCTCACTAACTTTTATAATTTTTTAATTAAATTTGAGCCCATTTGCTAGAGTGCTAGCTAAACTTAGGTTACTATCTAACATATGACAACTTTAACATCTTTATTAGCATGTGCAATGGAGTATAAAATATGAGTTTTACATGTTAACTAGTTAGCATCTTACACTAATATACCCTTTAGTGTGTGCAATGGAGATGCTCTAATTATGCGTCATAGCGAAGTTAAATTTAGTTAGTACTTTCTGATTAAGTTTGAGTATGTATAATAATTTTAAAAATAATAAATAATATTTCACCATGTTTTGGATCCAGGTTCGAATTAATCCAATAGTGTCATCTTCAATTCTTCATGATATGTTTGACTTAAGTGAGAAGTTGATTTAATGCCATGTCGGACTTGCAATATCTCAGTCTAATTGCACATCTAAATTTGGCAATAAATATATGCACTTGACAATTAAAGATATGTATTTTTCCACTTATTCAACTGATTTGGACACCATTTAGTGGGGTAAATGCAATCATTGAAAAGAAAATAATTGGGTAGGGGCTGCCCTGGATCCACCATGTTGAAAGTGGAGGATTTTTTTAAAAATCTTTATCATCACAATTAAATTATTCACCAAAAATCACAAAATTTGAAGTTTGAGTTAATGAAAAAGTGTCGAATGTTTAATTCTCCCAACATATTAATCTACTTCCATGTGGACTTTACCTTTTAGTTGGAAGGGGATGGGAGAAGAGGATGTTGCATTTTGAGAGGACAAAAACTAGAACCCTAATATCATCTATGCCATCAACTATTAGTTCGGCCCTTAGTTTTAATTGTATCACTTGACGAGTCTCACATATTATATATGATTAATTAGGCAAGCCATATAAGATGTCGTATTATATGGTATCCAAACATTGATAGATCCATGGGGGCACAATTGCACCCCCAAAAAAATAAAAAATCTTCATATGTACTATAATTTGTAAGATAATTCTAAAATTACAAGAGTTCACACAATAAATTATAAAGATACATACCTTATTG
>BRYF01000017.1:13075000-13077500 GCA_030159135.1 Actinidia polygama | reverse complement strand
TGTCCATTTCAGGAAAACTGGTTCATCCAGTGGGTTATCATTGTCTCTTCAACTTATGCATGGAAGATGATGATCAAATGGCTCCAAAGCAAAGTTAGTTATGTAAATAAAAGAAAATAGAAAAATAGTCAATAGGTTATTAACCTTCTGGTGGTTTATTTTGACACTTGAATGAAGATAGGAATTTTGTTTCTTCTTTATTTTTAGGGTGTGTTTGGATCAAGGATTTGGTGAGGAAAAAAATAAAATAGAAATGGATCTAATGGTCTCCAACGGTTGAATCGTCTAACTTTTCAATTTTTATTTTATTTTTTCTCACCAAATCATTAATTCAAATACAACCTTAAAATTTTTTTGTCAGTGCTGGAAATAAAAATCGATCTTTAAGGCTATGTCAGCTGGGTTTATTTGCCCATAAAGATATTTGGGTATTTTTGGCTCCACCAGAATGAAACTATTTTGAATTTTTTTTGACCAATTATCCTTTTTTAAAATTAGTTTTCTTGAAATGTATTACTACATAAAATGATATTGAGGTAAATTTACCTAATAAGAGAAAAAATAAAAAAATAGAGTGTTGAAATCATAATGCTAAGCTATTTTAAATATTTTTGTTAAATTGCTTTCCAGATATTTTTGAACTTTGGTGGACTCTTAGTAATGATATACAAATAAAAGAATTTTAAAGAGTTTTCAAATATAATAATGTGGTAATTTGTTTATTAACTTTTTATTTTAACACAAAACTACCCACTATATTTACAATTTCAATATAGGCAATGCCACGTTATTCTGATTTTAATTTCTATACAAAAAGGAAAATAATTTTTACACACTCTTTTTTATTAAATGTATTTCATTTTTTATTTTTATTATATAAATTTTGAATAAATACCTAAATTAATCCTCCAAAAAAAGAAGAAAGTAAAAATCTAATGGCATGAGAGGCATTTTTAGTAATTGACAAAAAAAAAATAAGGATATTATTGTAATATTACGTAATAAAAAGAAAAAATAGAGCTGTACATATCCAAGGGGTATTTGTGTTGACAGAACTGCCCTTCCCGTGTATGGCCCTGGTGGCGATAGCAGAACTGAAATTGGGGGTGTTGTTGTAATTTCGGTTCTTTTGTCTTTCTCTTCCACTACAAAGCTATTGGTAAGTTGGTAGCCAAATAAATTGTTTTCAGCTTTAATTATATTTCATTGAATTAAGTGAAGAGAGGGAAAAGAAAATGTCCATAATGACCTCAGTTTTGGCTAACCAAATTATTTAAAATTTGGGCTAATTTAGTGTGTTTAGCACCTGGAATCGAGATGAGTAACATGATGCCGTGAACAAAACTTATGTATGTTTCAAATGTTTTCAATACGAATAACTATGTATACTATACAATGTTTTCCATGCTTTATATTGCCAAATGATTATGTTATGTTATAACTGCCATGTTTTCAAAACGTATGTCAATGTTAGTGTTATACCCCGACTCTTAATTATCTTATTTTATTACATAATAGGAATTGTTGGTATTAAATTTAAGCCATTTAAATCATTTTGGGGTAGATTTATACCTTGTGAGCTTTAGAACCATGAATTGTTTTTGTGAGCGATTTTACCTTTACTCAATGAAATTTGTTGAATTTCATTCTTTGAATAGCTTCAATACTTTTGAATTTGGTTTATATGTTAATGCAATAAGTTAGAATTTTTGACACATTTTACATGACTTACATACATTTCGGATGTTATTACATTGAGGCTAATTCACATATTTCTTCTCTTTCTGTCATTTTTTTTGGTAATTATGTACAAATTGATCTCAAAAAGCTTGTTAAAACTGGAGTTTGTCTTGAATGTGGGGGAAAAAAGAATAGCATAATCTTTGAGAAATTGAGAAAACTGGAAAGAGAAAAAATAAAGAAGAAGAAAAAGAAATTCAAAGTTGAAAAGTATGAAAAGATAGGAGTTTAAAGTGTGTGCTTAGTAAGTTGGCATGTGTAGTGGCCAAGCATATGTTGAGATCTATTACCGCTTGATTCTCTCTAATTTATTGAACTCATCTTTCATTCATATGGCCTCAAGTATCCGAAAAATTACATAAGTCTTCGAGTGTTGTATGTAAAAGCCATCATGTCAAATTCATAACTGTTGCGTTAACTATGAACATGCTTTCATGAAGTTATGCCAAGTCGATACACTTTACACTTTCGCGGTTTTTGAAGTTAGGATGCTCTATTTGTATTAATTTTTACGTTTACTCGTATAAAGAGCAATCTTTTGAGATAAACTTGTGTGTTCTATTGTTGAGAGTGTATGACTTGTGCATTTTGGATCAAGATTGTTGGTTGTCGTTATGGGATGCGTAGCGGTTGATCTTTGGAGAATACGACTTTATCACTATTACACTTGAACCTCTCATTTATCTTGTACTTGATTGCATGGCATGATTTGAGTTAATTTGAATTATTTGCATTGTTTATGTTGAGAAGCTGTTGTTAA
>BRYF01000017.1:12990000-12992500 GCA_030159135.1 Actinidia polygama | reverse complement strand
GGTCCCAATATTTTGAAATCCAGTGATTTTAACTTTGTATTTCGACTTTTTCGCCTAATCAGTTAAATTGGTAACGGAAGTTAGATTTTTGGACAGATTTGTAGTACATGCCAAACATGTGACCTCATTTTGTAGCGATTTACAGTAGGATTGGGCATATTACAATGAGGTTTGCAAAGATTTATAGTGGGAATTGGGTGGTAATGAGGAAAAAAGTCGATTTTATACCTCAAATAATGGTACATGTCATTGGAAAAGTGTAAAAATCCATCCAAAACATATTGGGCATTATCAATTGGATTGGTTAGACAAGAAAAATAAAAATATAAGGTTAATGTAGCGGGATTTCAAAATAGGGGTCAAAATAGAAGTCAAAGACAACTATAAGTACCATTTTTTAAATTTATCCTGTTTTTTATCTTTAGAAGAAAAATCATTACCCATCACTTTACACTTCCTAAAAAGATGTCTTTCATTTTTTTAATAAAAAAAACTCAATCACTTGAAAGAAACAATTTAAAAGACATCATTCATTTTTAAAAGAAAAAATTATAACCCAATCATTTTAAGCATTCAAACAAATTATCTAGTTGCCAACATTCTTTTCCCACTAAGAGTATATTTGTTGTTGTTTATTAGTTGCAGTTTCTATTGTTTTATCTTGAAAATTGTGTTATAGTACTTGTCACAACTTCTAATTCTCCACACCAAAAATTTTGGCCAATTACAAATTGCCACTTGGCACATTTAGGTGGTCAAGCTAATTAAATTGTGGCTTACCAAAAAAAATATTTATCTCACAAATAAATAGATAACTGATATTTTGATATTTACCTCCAAATAAATAAAGAGAGAATTATCCAAAAGATGGAGTCATTTTATGAACACTTCTCAAAATATATAAGAGATAAGTATTAAAGAGTTTAAATCAATCTAGATTCATCATCTTCCATGTCATATAAATAAGAGTCACCTCCACACAATATCCCAAGATGATCACACACAAAAAAAGTTGAAGTAAATCATGCAGCTGCACAAAAGCATGAGTCTCAAGCCTTCAAATCCTTGAAGATTTCTCTCATCAAAGCCATCAAATCAAGCAAAGAGAAGCTACATTGGATTGAAGCCTGAAGGCCCCGAACAACTTTCTCATCCACCAAAACCAAGCACGATGACACTTCATTGAATTGAAGTTGCCAAGGCCCCAATGACGTTTCTCGCAAGCTAACCAAATCAAGCATGAGGATGTTCTGTCGGATTAAAACCACCAAGGCAAGCCAAGCAACTCAAACATGAAGACGCTCCATCAGATTGAAGTTGCAAAGGCCCCGAAAAAGCTTCTCGCGAGCCAACTAAATCAAATAAGAGAACCTCCATTGGATTGAAGTCGTGAAGACCCCAAGTTCTACATCTTCATTTACCAAATTGAAGATGACCAAGCAATCGGAATCAAGCTGAAAGCCCTCAAGTCGAAGTCCAACAAATTTGTAGTCTTCTCTATAGAGATCGAAGAAAACCAAGCAAATAATTCGAGAACAAGTTATCAAGTCCTCAAGTCAACAAATCAAGTTCGTCATTGATCATCACCGTAAGATTGAAAAAGATCGCACCGTTATATTCAAGAACAAGCATTCAAGCCCTCGAGTCAAAATCCAAACTCGCAAAAAGAGAAGAATCAGATGATCATATTGCCTTTATTTCAAATCAATAAAATTAAATTTTGTCTCCAATTTTCTGTCTTTATTTTTAGACGAGAATTGTTTTTACAGCGCCAAAAGCTACTTTAAAAATTTAAAAAGAAAGTGTTGATTTTTGAAAGCTCTATTTTGACCAATTTTAATATAAGTTTAGTTACAAAAAACACTCTCTAAAACTTGGGGAAAAAGTATCATATCTCAATCTCCTTCACAAACTTTTTTAAATTTCAAAGATATATTTTTTATTTTTAAAAGAAAAATCCTAATTTTATCACTTTATACTTAAAAAAAAGACATATTTCCTTTTTAAAAGGAAAAAATCATAACTCAATAACTTTGACTTAAATTCTTTCATTTCCTTTCTAAATTCAACAGTGACAGAAGTATTAATTTCCATTACTACATTTCAAGTGAAATTAAATCTAGTGTTTATTATTTAATTAAGATTGTTTTGTGTATGTTAGAGGCCTAAAGGAATTACACCAATTCCTTGAAAATTGTGTCAAGAATGGTTGCCTTTTACTTATGGGCCAAAAATAACTTTAAAAAGTATAAAAAAATAGTTTGAAAACACTATTTTGAAATACAAACACTGAGAAACACTTGCCATTTGCCAAGAGGTGTGAGGCAATAACATTAGGAAAGTTATGCAGATAAACAGCTGAAAAAAAGCACACAAAGGTTATGTAGCTATGGATCTTACCAAATGGGCAACAGATCCAGCTTTCTATTCCAACTTCGCACCAAATAATCCGTACACGACAAGGATAAAACGAATAACTTCCCATTCCAAACAGTGTAGT
>BRYF01000017.1:12972500-12977500 GCA_030159135.1 Actinidia polygama | reverse complement strand
ACTTTTCTTTTCATCATAAATACTATTGGAGTTTTCTTCCGCTAGTAATTAGTTTTCAAAAATTCCTAAACTTTATTAAATTCACTTAAATTAGAAAAGGCCTGGCTTTTAATCTCATCTTCCTCCATTTTGCTGTCTAATTTTCTTTGATTTCTCCTTTGCTGATACCATCCCACGCGAAAAGTTTACATGAGACATTTTTCTTTCCTTCTAACTATGAAACTTCCAACAACTATGCCAACCAGTGAGCCATATCCATATCCTATCAACACCACTTCCCAGCCAAAACCGTCCACACGAAACTTCGAATCGTCGTTTTGATGGGGCAGAGAAGGTGGTGGCTGTGGTTGTGCCACCTCAACACTCCCACATTTCATTGACAACGGAAATCCACACAATTTCTTGTTTCCCTCGTACGAACTACTTGAAAATGTTGAAATTGTCCACCTCGTGGTATCATCCCAGTCAGATTGTTCTGTGAGACATTAAAACTTGCAAGGAAGTTCCGAATTATCAGTTACTGAGGGATTTTCCCTGAGATATTGTTATCGGAGAGATCTAAAGATATAAGCTGTGTCAAATTCCCCAAGGACAAAGGAATGGCATCGGTCAGGCCACTGCTAGAGAAGTTGAGGGCATGAAGTGACTTGAGATTTCCAACAGACTTTGGAATTTTTCCCTTGAACTTGTTGTTTGAGAAATCAATTGCTTTGAAGATAGGATTCTCGCCATTTATATTGTCCTTCCCTAGTTCGTTACTGTGATTGAATTGAAGTAAGAGTTTGACTCTATCAATGTAATATCCTATTTGAGGATTCGGATCCTCTGAAGTGGAGGATGTGTGGAGTGTTTCTCGTTTTGTACACTTTAGGAATAAAACGACGTCGTTTTGGTCCTGACCATGAAACGACGTCGTTTTATGGTTAATTAAAACGACATCGTTTTATTCCTGAAGTGTACAAAACAACGTCATTTTGTACACTCCAGGAACACTCTACACATCCTCCACTTAAGAGGATCCGAACTCCCTACTTGATGGCTCATGTACTTCATCTGCGACTTCTTGTCGTCCACGATCATCATCGACTTCCAGCACATGACTCTGATCGAAGAGTCCCACTGAAATTATTGTCAGAGATGTCTACGATGTTCAACTTAGCAAAGGTTGTACTCGCTTGTGGTCACCCTATAGGATCGTGAAATCTATTAGACCTCAAAATAAGAACTTACAGTTCTGGGTTTCCAACCAGAAGGGGAAAGTATCACTGATCATATTGTTTCCTAAATCCAAAACCTCTAGCTTCGTGCAGTTGACCAGTGTTCGAGGTAGTGGACCTTGCAATCTGTTGTGAGAGAGATCAAGTGTCTTCAAGAAGTACTTGAGAATGGATGAGAAACAAAAAGAGATTAAAATAGCTGGTAGATCCTCACAAGACGGGCCATATTTCCTACAAGATATATGGACAGAGGTGAAAAGTCTTGGTAGATGGGGGTGGTGTGCAAAGACTGCAGCCGATCATTCACCTATCTGTTGACTAACCTTAAGAAGTCGTTTTGATGTGGAAAAATGTAGCATGTCCGTTTGGCTATTGTGGGATGTGAAGGGGATGTCCCATTGCACACTTGGAGATGGAATGTTTTAATCTCACTTTAGAGACCAGTATGATTGTTTTTAAGGCATATTGGCAGTGTCAAGTGCTAATTAATCAAAAACTTCGCGTAAACCGTGGCATTCGAAAGAGAGCATCCGCATAGACTTGCTATTACGATTGGAAGGCCTAAAGAAAATCAATGAAAACAAAAGGATATGTAGCTTTATGGGATATACACCTCTGCTAGTGAGTGTTATTATTTCATTAACTTTTTTCTCTTTTTGAGTTTTCCTTTTTCCTTTGTTAGTGCACCCTTTTTGATTCAATGAAAACAGAAGGACGAGGTAGCTTTATGGGATAGACTCTCATGTAGCAAAACTTTGCAGACGTGAAAGTCTTTTCTTTTTTTAAAAAAAAAATATGAAAATACTGACACATGGACCCTACAAAACGAAATAATAGAACCGTATAAACAATTTCTCTGCTTGATATTTATTTTTCAGAATCAATTTCGCAAAGTAATTTTCAGATGTCCATTTGGTTGATGATTTTTTAAAATTTTTTGTGTTTCTTTTTCTGAAAAATACAACATTTTTTTAGTAAACATTAAAAATGTTTATGTTACAAAATGAATAAAATTTGAAAACGACAAGATCGTTATTCTCAAAAACAATTGTTGAAATTCTGTAAAAATCGATTATGCTAACTGCAATAGATGCGGTTAGTAGCTCCCTTCCCAAACCAAAATAAGCCGGTACCAAGCCTTATGTCCCATCAATTCAGATGAACTACACGAATTGATAGACTTGTAGCAATTGTTTCACAAGAAATGGAATTGAAACGATTCAAATTGATACTATTATTGAATTGAAAACAGTTAAAGATCTTCAACAATGGAGGATCAAGAAATCGAGGACAAGAAAGAGAAGATAGAGAGGGAAAACAGAGAATAGGAAGAAGCTGGACTCCCCCTTTCCTTTAACCCCCTGCTTCTTTTATAACCAACCTCTAACTAATTTCTCTCCATCGCAGCTCACAAAGAAATAACAGAAATAACAGAAATGCAAAATGAATTACAAAACACACCCTCAATTTTGTAAAATGACATATTAGCCCCCTATGCTTATCATTGCCTCCCCCTTCAGATCAACCTTGTCCTCAAGGTTGGAATTGAGGAAAACGCTGATGAATATCATACCAGCTTTCCCAAGTAGCATCTTCAGGAACAGAGTTAGACCACTGAATTAAAACCAAAGAATGAGGCCTATTGTGCTTTTTCACGATCTTTCTATCCAAAATAGCAACTGGTTCCAGCTGAATATGGCCATCTTCAGCAGTTAATGGTAGATTAGTCTGCACCACAGCACCCATACCCAATTTCTTCTTTAAAAGGGAGACATGGAACACGGGATGAATCCTGGAAGTAGGAGGTAGGGCAAGTCGATAAGCCACAGGACCTACCCTTTGCACAATCTGGAAGGGACCAAAAAACTTGGGCGCTAATTTAGCAGACTTTCGAAAAACCACTGTCATTTGCCGAAAAGGTTGCAATTTAAGGTTAACCCAATCCCCTTCTGCAAATTCTCTCTCAGTTCTGTGTTTGTCAGCCATTTGCTTCATTCTATGTTGCGATGTATGTAAGTGTTCCTTTAAAAGCTTGAGAATAACCTCTCTATCTTGCAGTAACTGATCAGTGGCTGCCACAGTTGTACCTCCCGAAGTGTAATGTAAGAGATTTGGGGGTTTTTGCCCATAAAGAGCTTCATAAGGTGTGATACCAATAGAGATATGAAAAGTGGTATTATACCACCATTCTGCTAGGGGTAACCACTGGATCCACTTAGTTGGTTTATCACCAGCCATACAACATAAATAATTTTCAAGACATCTGTTCACCACCTCCGTTTGTCCATCCGTTTGTGGATGGTACGCAGTACTCATGGATAAAGTAGTCCCTTGTAGTCTAAACAATTCTTGCCAAAACTTACTGGTGAAAATTGGATCACGATCAGAAACAATAGAACCAGGCATTCCATGCAATTTGAAAATCTGATCCAAGAATGCTTGGGCCACTATGGATGCAGTATAGGGATGAGCCAAAGGAATAAAATGAGCATATTTACTCAATCTATCGACTACCACCAAAATAACAGATTGTTTAGAAGATATGGGTAGCCCTTCTATAAAATCCATAGAAATGTCATTCCAAAGCCTAGAAGGGACAGGTAAGGGTTGTAACAGACCAGGTGTGGTCACTGTCTCATTCTTATTCCTTTGGCAATTATCACATTCAGCCACGTATTGTAACACTGCCTTCTTCATTCCCTTCCAATAAAATGCTTGTTTGAGCCTTTGGTAAGTCCTTTCTCCTCCCGAATGGCCTCCCACAGGACTAGCATGATGCTCATGTATAAGTTTAAGCCTTAATGACTCAGTTTTGCCCACCACCAGCTTGGATTTGTAATATAGCATACCATGTTGCCAACTATAATGGGAATGACTAGCAGGATCTTGGAGTAAATCTCTGATTATCTGTTGTAACTCACTATCTTGTTTCCAACTATCTTGCAAAGCTCCCTCCCAATTACATAGAACTACTGTCATAGCTGCCATAGTACTCTGATCGGTTGCAGCCATAACTGAATCTTCCATAAGCCTGGAAAGAGCATCAGCTGCTATGTTAGTCTTTCCAGTTCTATAAGTGATTTCATAGTCAAAACCCATCAACTTGGATAACCATTTCTGCTGCATAATAGTAGTTACTCTTTGTTCCAAAAGAATTTCAGACTTTGGTGGTCAGTCTTGATTTGGAAATGTCTTCCCAAAAGATAATGCCTCCATTTGGTTACTGCCATCACCACAGCCAACAATTCCTTCTCATAGGTTGAAAGTCCCAATCTTGTTGGTGATAGGGCCTTACTATATAATAAGCCACTGGCCTTCCTTCTTGCATTAATACTGCCCCAACCCCTTCTCCAGATGCATCACACTCCAAAACAAATAGCTTGGAATAGTCAGGTCAGGCCAGCACTGGAGCTGTGGTCATGGCTATCTTAAGTTTGAAAAAAGCTTGCTCAGCTTCTGAATTCCACTTGAAAGCATCCTTCTTTAATAACAAGTATAATGGTTGACACATTTTCCCATAGTTTTTGATAAATCTTCTATAATACCCAGTCAATCCCAAAAAACCTCTCAAAGCCTTGATTGATTGGGGTCTAGGCCAGTTGGTCATATGAGTAATTTTAGAAGGGTCAGGTGCTTCACCATGAGTGTTGATCACATGCCCTAAGTATTCCACTTGTTGTTGGCCAAAGATACACTTGGACATTTTGGCATAAAGCTGGTGCTCCCTTAACTTGCCCAATATGAGGGATACATGTTTCAAATGATCTCCCCAGGACTGGCTGT
>BRYF01000017.1:12917500-12922500 GCA_030159135.1 Actinidia polygama | reverse complement strand
GTAAGTTGTCTTGCCAACAGCAACACGATTGTATTGTTCTTGTAGTTCATTGGACTTCCTCATGTAAATGTTGGAGGGGAGCTAAAAAAATGGAAGTCAACAAGATGTTTATTTATTAGTTTTTTTAACAAAACAAAAACAAAAACAAAAAACAAAAAACAAAAAACAAAAAACAAAAAACAAAAACAAAATTACTTCCGTATGAAAATAGAAAATTAATTACTTATCCAACTCGATGACATTTCCATTCCCTATGATTATTGATCAGCCACCCATTCCTTGTCTTCTACAATTCACACTTCGCCATGGATACACCTAACTTCATTTTGTTGAAGCACATGACCCACGGCATTGCTTGTGCCCATTTGGCATCATTTTAGGTTGGAATTGGAATGCACACCTTGCAATTTAGTCATGTATAATATCAATGGCGGTTAGGTAAAGTGCCATGGTAGTAAGGTCTGAAAAATTGAATCAAGGTAGAGATACATAAGATCAGATCAATGTGGAATCTAGTGGCATTGAACTTACTCTCAAGTGATTTGGGGTGTAAGAGTTTTTGTTCAATAGTGTCATTGAACAAGTTGATTCTCAATCTTAATTTAGGGCTAATTTGGGGGATCTCAATCCCAATTAAGCTTTGATAAGTTTTGATTTTTTTAGATTGACTCCAATATTTTGGTTACTATGAAATTTTACTGTTATCAATTTATCGATGTTTTTTCAATTTTTTACATATATATCGTATATATTACTAAGAAAATTAGGAACTCAGTGGGTTCATTTGAACCCACTCAAGAACATGTACGTAGCTACGCCCCTATGATGAAAAGTGCTCAGGATTATTTTGATAAAAAGTGTTAAATAAAAGGTTATCATAAAAAATCAAATGATATTATTTTAACATACAAGCCTTTTTATGGGTGTGTAGTACTGTAGCAATACCCTCTCTAACACGGTTTTATGTGGTAAATATTCAAACCCAAGTCTGATCAATTAGGTTTGGACTCTCTCTCTCTCTCTCTCTCTCTCTCTCTCAGTCCATGTGGCTTATTGTTAAGTCTCTAGCCTAATCTTCCTTGTTTTCTCGTCTTTAGCAAAAAAATATAGTTACTTTGATTTCTTGCCATTTAAAGAAAGGAAAATGACAATCATCATTTAAAAATAGTTAATAGGACCTGTTTAAGTTGTTTTTTTTAATTGCTTTTGTTTTTAATTTTTTTCTGTAGTGAAATTTTTTATGGTTTGATCATAATTTTATATTTTTTTAGAATCTGAAAATGTAAAAAAAAAAATTTAAAAGAAAATTCACTAAAGACAAAAAAAAACTAATTGGTGGAGTAAAAATTTATTTTTTGTCTTTAGTGAACTTTTTCACATTAGATGATTTTTTTTTACATTTTTAGATTCCTCTCATCGGAACGAACGAAAAAAATATAAAATTTTGATCAGACAGTGAAAAAAAATCAGTAAAGTAAAAAATTTAGAAACCAAAATAGCTATGAAAAAAACTTAGCCCAAACAGAGCGTAAAAACTGTCATGAAAATACATTGTAAAATCTAAAAAGTGTATAACTATATGTTTTAAAGAAAAACATAACTTACTTGCCTTGAAATGAATTTATCTATTTGGATTTTCTATAATTCTTAATTATTTTTTTCCTCCTTTTTATGTGTCTGTAGGGATAATATTTTTAATGTTTCTTTAATTAATTAATTTGAACCTCAAATTCTCACAGCATCAAACCCCATAAAACACCCTCGATACCAAGGCTATCTTCATAACGAAATACAATAATTGGAAACAAATATACCACAAAACACACATAACAAATCACACAAACACACGTACCAAACAAACATCATGTTCATGATTGGTCAATTGCTAAAACCCATATATATAAACATTACTTGTAATTACGATACACACCCTCATAAACTAAACCACAAATGTTCATAACTAATCTTGTACCTTTCTATTATACCTATATATTGCATATCAAAGCTTTCTCTTTATTTTACAGCTTTGTGCGTATATAACATTTAATTAGATAACGGAAAATCATCCAAGAAAATAATAATTATTGAGTCGAGTAAAGATATTAACACACATTTATATAAACATTTATGATAAAAAATAATTCGGCAACAAACAGAATTCAAAAGAACAATTTCATTAATCAACAATAAACTGTAAATTACATAAATAAAAATGCAGAAATTGAAAAACAGGGATACAAACAGTAAATTGTTAGGCCGAGTCCTGCAATCGCAATCTCCTTAAAAAAGATTCGCCGCCTACTGAGGGTGTTGTAGGTTGTTGTCGACGTCTTTCTCCCAGGATAAAACGGCTAGAACCACTCACTTCAAAACACCTCCCAAGCAACCTTGGCGAACTAAACTGTATCCGTCTGTCTCTCTCTCTCTCAAAGAACTCAAATGTAAGTATTATTTTCTTATTTTTGTTGTGTTTTTCAAGCTAAAAAATCAGCATTTCTATAAAAAAAAATATATGATCTTTCATGTTAAAAACTCTCAACCATATAAACATGGCTATAAACTCAGTCATACCTCCCTCATTAGTGGGTTTATGGCTGTCATCATAACAGCCATTAGAAGCTAGTTATGGTTTCAAATAGTGCAGCCATTAGGGTTGTAAAATGCTGTCATTAAGGACAAAAACTGCAGCCCTTTAGCCTTTTATTCACCCCATAAATTTCTAACACATACATCCACATATATGTATATAAATTCTCTAACATGAATGAATGTGTATGTATGTAATCATGTATGCACCCCAATAAAGTAACATGGATATCGAATTGCCCCCATTGCTATGTAATTCGAAGCCATATGTGACCTCAAGGGTCCCATGGTAGATATCAATTTTGTGATGGTTATTTGCAAGTGGTGTGATTTTGCTTTATCCCTGTTCCACGCCAATTGTTCGATAATTCCCCCATTGAAATTTATATTTATATATACTTGTCAATATTTCATTTGTTCAAATCTTCTTTTTGGGTACAAGCTCAGCCCCGTCTTCCCATATGATCATTTATGGGGTTGCACAATTTCTAGACATGAGAGGTCCTTATTAGTACAATGTGGGGGTCAAAAAAGGAAAATGCTATGGGTACCCCAATATTGCACCCCAAATGCACACTTAGGTGAGGTGGAGCATTTGGATTGGCTGACATGACTGGGTGACCCCACACCCAGCCAATCCAAATGTTCCACCTCACCCAGGTATGCATTTGGGGTGTAATATTGGGGTACTCATAGCACAACTCGTCAAAAAAATCAATTTGTTCACCTTGTTGACAATCCACCATCGGGATGTCATAACTCTTATTTTCTCATTTTTCTTCTACTTCAAACCATTGTCATCTTTAACCTCCTAATCCTAACTCTAGTTAAGAAACTAGCCATCCCACTTTTTTCAGTACTCCCCACCTCTAGCCCAGCCGTTGTTGGCCCTCCCTACCCTAACCACCATTTGTGCCAGGCCTCTCCACTCCTTCACCGGTCGTCGTCGACGCCCTCCCAATTACCCTTCCCCCATTGTGCGCACACGATGTGGAAGGCCGAAGGGGATTGCTGATTTTTCCAAAATTTAACAATATTTTTACATTTTTTGACTCTTCTCATCAAGAAAAATCAGAAAATATAAAATTTAGATCAAACAACTGAAAAAGTTCACTTAAAAAATCAAAATAACTAAAAAATATCACAAAAAAACAGTTAGTCCAAACTGGACATTGGTCCATATAATACTCAAACTTAAACTTGGCCAACTATTATTGCGCTCCCCCATTTAACTTTTCATGGGCCGGATTGGACTCTGTAGCCAGAGGCCCAGACCGCGGAAAGTTTTAGGCCTTTTTTACTTTGTAAAGGTCCAGCATCTCATTGGATGTTGTTGAAAAAGTTTAAAAGTCTGTATTAAATTGTACAATTGTTGAGATTTTAATTTAGGCTAGCTTTTTTTATATATACTTTTTCGCTGTTTAGTGATTTTTTTTCACAGTTTCATAAAAAATTTATACTTTTCTTGTTCCTTTTGACGAGAGGAGACTAAAAATCTAAAAATTCTCATCTAATTCGAGAAAAAATTTACTAAAGAAAAACAAAACTGAACACATTAGCTAGGAGAGGAATCAAAAAAATATAAAATTTTAACTAATCGATAAAAAAATCACTAAAAATCAAAATCAAAGCCGCTAAAAAATCTCGAAAAAACAAACTTGGCTTTAGAGAGTAAAATGCTCTAAAAGGGAAGAAATGTACGGAAAATATGTAGTCTAGGTCCCTAGGAATTAGGAAACTATTAAAAATCTACATCCAAACTTATTATGAACCAATACTTACGATTTGACGTACTACTGCTTGATGTGCCCTTCAACTAAGCGTAATGCTTAGGTTGGTTCCAGTTTTATTGTTATGAAATCAATACTTACGATTTGACGTACTACTGCTTGATGTGCCCTTCAACTAAGCGTAATGCTTAGGTTGGTTCCAATTTTATTGTTATGAAATGAAAATTTTCTTTATTCCTTTGTACCTATTAAAACAATAAATGATATAAAAAGAGAAAAATCTACTAACCAGATTCTTTACTTAATCTTCTGCAACCCAATAATTTGAGAAAGAGAAGAGTTTACCAAAGAGTTTACAATGGAATTAAAACGACGTCGTTTTGGTGCAAAACAACCAAAACGACGTCGTTCAACTAAAAGCCTCAAATGTATAAAAAAACAGAACAACATCGTTTGGGTTGTTTTGCACCAAAACAATATCGTTTTTAATTTCATCGGTAAACTCTTCGATCACTGTAACATTTCTCCAATATTTTAGCCAAAAGGAAGTAAAATATGAAAATAGTAAACATGAAGATCGCTCTTACTTCTTTGAGTTTCACACCGAGACAAAGTAAATTGGAATAGCCCTTCACTTGGCAGCCTCGGCACCATATCATAATTCTCAACTCTAATGGGTAATTG
>BRYF01000017.1:12862500-12865000 GCA_030159135.1 Actinidia polygama | reverse complement strand
GGCCTTGCATGGCACGACACGGCACGACACGGTCAAAGTTGGGCACGACACGATAGTTGACTTGGTTTAACACAGCACGGCACGGCACGGCACAAATTTAGTCAGGCACGGCACGAGCACGACACGGTAATTGACATAGCACGACACGTAATTGTCAATAAATGATTAATTATTAGATAAATTAAAATAAAATTTAATTAAATAAATTAATTTGTCATAATAAAAAAAAGAGGTAAATTTTTAAATGAATTTTTGAATAAAAAAAATATAAAAATTAAATTTTGACTTGTCATGAACTATTATGACATAATAAGTTCAAAATAAATTTTAATTAAATGAATTAAGTTTATCAATGTTGTGATTGACTCATTGCCCATATAAGTAAAAAATAAATTTTAATTTGTGTTATGAGTAAATTATATTTTGATAAAAGATATGATAGGCTATAAAAGATTTAAGATAAAATATATAAATTTTTATGCGGGCAGTTCTTGTGTGTTATTTTTTAGCACACAAAACTACTGTAATTGTACTTTTAATTAAAAAACGAACACGACACGATAGGATACGATTAAAATACGAGCACGACACGACATGATTAAGTAGACGGGTACGACATGGCATGATACGAGTCACACGATTAAGTAAGCGGGCCGGCACGGCACGACACGATTAAGTAAGCGGGCCGGCACGGCACGACACGATTAAGTAGACCGGCACGACACGACACGAGTCACACGACTAAGTTAAAGGGCCGGCACGGCACGGCACGATTAAGTAAGCGGGCCGACATGGCACGGCACGAATAAAAAAAAACGGCACGGCACGACACGATTAAAAATGGCACGGCACGATTAAAAAAGGCACAACACAGCACGATTAAGTAAATGGGCCCGGCCCGGCACGACACGAAGCACGACTGGCACGGAAGAAAAGTGGCACGGCACGGCACGGTAGGCACGTTTGACACCTCTAGTTTTATGGAGAGAAGAGAAAATGAAAGGAAAAATATTAAATATGAATAATTAAATTCATCAACATTTTTTCTTTTTCTTTTTCTTTTTCTATTTTCAATCCAAACAAAGCCTAAATAAAATGGAAGTTACCCAAAAAAAAAAAGAATGAAGTGAGATGAATCGTGGATGAATTCGCTCTCTTTATGATGTTTCACGACTTTGCCCTATTTATGTAGATTGTATAATAATCACTCTATCTCAAGATAAAATAGCTCAAAATATATCATCTTTCTCGATTTTTCCAACTCCAAGAAAAATAGAAAATAATACAACAATCAACTTTCTTTCTCAGAACGAATCCTTACGTGTATGAAATTAGACCCGCAAAACTACTAAACCTAATTTGATGGGAAAATACAAAATACAAAATATTCATTAACTTTCGAATCAATCTCAAACAAACGTGATATAAGCTTAACAAGCGGAATGCAAACCGAGCAAAAAAAATTAACAAGCACCGAATGAGTTTAAATTTAATTTATTTACTTGACAAACCCATTTCGAACAAGATTTTTTAAATACCATATCCAGTCGAGCATTGTCAAAGTTGCCAGAAAAGCTCTCCCATCAAAAAATGTAAGAAATTGAACGAAAAGGCCTTCTGGAAGAAGAAAAAAATAGGAGCAGCAAGAAACATAGGCAGGTTCTCAAATTAGTCCACCCCCCCACCCCCCACCCCAAACCCCAAGCAATAATAATAGGAAACAACCAAAAAAACACACACTAAAAATAGAGGAAATTGGGAGATGCTTAAAGACCAAAAACACAAAAGATATCGGTATCTAGACGTAGAGCATCTCTGAGCATTAAGGCAACAGAGAACACAATTCTGAGCATTGAACACAATTGTATTGATTAAACTGGTTGATTTCTCACATTTTATCACAAAACTGTTGCATGATCAATACAGTACTACTATGGTAGCGAGCCTACAACATAGGAAGAACAAATGATACTGCAACATCCAAACACAAAAAAGGGACAATCACCAACACCTTGTGCGTTAAATCCTATTACATCACAAGTTCAAACAGCAAATTCACCAATTACCATACACTCCAGCTTTTTTTACGTCATCAACCACAACATTGGTTTTTGTTAAAGTGACATTTAACTACTTAAGCATAAAAGGGGAAGAGAGGCTAAAGACTAAACGTTCCATCCATAGGCCAATGTCTGCAAAGAGGAATCGCCATACGCCGTCTCTCTCCCTAGCATACCAGTTCGTTCATGTACTTCTTGTCTTCAAGAATGCCACGGGTCTCTGAACAGCTTGAATTCTCAAATCAGATGTCTTTCAAGCTACGAACAAATGAAAGAAGAGAATCAGTAAGTCGGCAATCAGTCCAATGTGATCACAAAAAGTAGTCACATATTATATAGACCAATGTTGATCAGGACCTTACAAAACAACTGAGAAGAAATACACTAGCTATGTACAGATTGTGTCCAACACAGATATTAGAAAAATGTAAGAACCAAAC
>BRYF01000017.1:12850000-12852500 GCA_030159135.1 Actinidia polygama | reverse complement strand
TGTAAGTTACTTTGTCGTTGGAGCTTTTCGTGGTTGTGTCATGTGAGATGGAGTAGCTTTTGATGTCACGATGTGGAACTGGTTTCAATGGAATTTGGAAGGAATGTGCATAAATTCAGAATGCAAAAAAACTAAAATGAACACTTCTAAATGCAAAAACTTCTATACAATCTAGCAAACAAAAGGTTGGAAATTAAATATGGGTGAAGTTGGATTGAAAATTATGTTACCCAACAATTTATCAGTACCAAAAAATAAAAAAAAACAGAGTAGAAAGAAAGAAAAGATGAATTTTGAAAAAGAGTTTCAGAAAATGGGTTTGGTTACCTGATCTGATCGACAAAGAAGACTGAAGAGAAAGGCCTTAGCTTCAACGAAGAAGACGAAAAAGAAACTTCTTGCGGATTGGACCCAGAGGTGACTGAGATCCCCTGGGTTTAGGCTTCTAGTACTTTGCATCACTAAGAAATGGATCTAAGGGTGGATGGATTGACAACACCTAAGATCTAATGGCTGAGATGTGTCCATAGTACAACTCTCCAAACACCTTTGGATTGAACTTTTTAAAGGGTGGGCGTGGGGGTGGGGGGGAATCTTAACCAAAGTGAAACAAATCAGAGCCCTTGAATCCTAGTGTAAAATAATCTTGACCTTTAATTTGATACAAAGTGATTTTGGGAGGAAAAAAATAGTCTCACACGTATCAGAACTGGACCGGACATTGAACCGGTCAAGACACCTGTTCAACAGTTCACTGGTTAAACCATAGTTCAACCAGTCTTATAATTAATAAATAATAAAAATATATTTAACTAAAAAATTAAATTTTCAACCGGTGTCCTACTACTTGGCAAACGTGTCCACCTCCGCCCCAGCCCCTAAACAACAACAACAACAACAACTACTTAAGGCCCCTAAAACCCAACCCAACCTAACCTCTACAAAAGCCCAACCCACCCAAACTCAACCTCTCCAAGGCAAAATCCAAACCCCTATCCCAAGCCATACGCACCACAGGAACTACCCCCACCCCCACCCCTGGAACCAACTTCACCGCCTCAACTCAGATTCGCCACTGCCAACACCATAATCAAGATCATCCGCCCTATCCCGGCCTTCCATGACCACCATCAACACACCGTTCAAAAAACGGAACCCACCACAGCTCAGTTCACAAAGAGAGAGGACTGCAATATTACTCACCACAGCGTGGAGATTCGATTTAGAAAGCGGCGGTGGTTTGATTCATTTGGCAGCGGCGGGATCCATTTGCAGCGGGTGTGATTCAGGGTGTTAAAAAATTGCCTGATTTTAAATAAAACGTTCGGTTTAACTTTTCGATAAAATACCGCCCGATTTTTCTGATTCAATGTGATTCGTTTGCATTTTTGGTAAAATATATTTACCGAACCGGTTAAGTGTCCGGTTCCAGTTGAACCGTCCAATCTGGTTCTGATAACTATAGTCTAAGGTGAAATCTCAGTTATTGGATTAACTTAAATGGCTTCCAACCGTACATAATGGAAGATAGTTTTGAAGATTCAAAAACTTTTGTGTTTTTAATAAATGAATCAATAAAAAATGGCTATTTATTATTATATTTTAAGAACTTCAAAATATCTTGTTAAGTTTTCCACATAAAAAGATTTAAAATAGACATCATTAAAGATTAATTCTATTACCATATCGACAGATGGACAAATGGTCTCATGACATGGATTTTTTGCCTTTTAGAATTTTAAAAATTGAAAACAAAAGTATTGAGACGTTAAGGCTCAAAAGCCAATGACTTATTGCAATAATATATAATATAGATATTTTATTAGGCATGAAAAAACAATTGGTAGAGATAGTTATAAATCGTGAAATCGAACTACATCCTATGTTTTGTTCTGGTTTGGTTTTACTGATCAAACAACAATTTAGTTTGATTTAAAATTTTCTTAATTCATTAGGAATGATTTGGTTGTGGTTTTTTCTAAACCCGCACAAATTTAAACTTGGTTGTCGGAAGTGTAGCAAGTTGCGAGTGGGTTGCCGGAGTGGTGACTAGAAATGGAAGATGGCTGGAGGAGGTAGTGACCGACGGCTAGAGATGGTGATTGACAACCGGAGGTAGTGGCGAAAGGTGGGAGTTGTGGCAGTGGCTGAAAGTGGGGGAGGATAGAGGAAGGAATGATATTTTTTTTAAAAAAAAATATAGTGAAAACAATTTTTTTTTCTATTTCTACAAATTATGAAATTTTTAAAAATCTATTGTCATCTTTTTAGAAATAATTTTGACTACCAAAAACACGTTTATTTACAGTTTTAAAATTTATGTAAAATAAAAACAAAAAACAGAAAACAAAAGTGTTACCAAATATAGCCTAAGATTTTGTTGAAAAAATAGTTTCAAAGCTGATTTTTTCTTCTTCTTAATGAGTTTTTATAAAGAATCTCATTATTTTCGAACAGGAAAAATACCTTCTCATCAGAGTTTTAAAATTTTCAGTGACTG
>BRYF01000017.1:12815000-12827500 GCA_030159135.1 Actinidia polygama | reverse complement strand
ATTTGCTTGATTTTCACATCTCGAAATTCCTCAAGGAGGGGCTTCGCCACTACCAAGTATTTTGCCATTTTGGCTCCTTGGGATTCAAACTTTTTGGTGACTTGATTGACTACTAGCTTTGAATTGTTGAAGATGTAGAGCTCGGGAACGAACAGCTTCTTGGTGGATCTCAATCCTGCTATGAATGCTTTGTATTCTGTTATCGCGGGGAAATTCAGCCTTAAGGTAGTGCTCGTAGACTACCCCCTTGGGGATTTTCAGCACCACTTCTCCTCCCCTTGAACCTAGGCTATTTTTGACTCCATCGACGTAAATCCTCTAGGCCTTGGATTGATCAATATGAGGTGGTTCCTCAAGAACCTTAGGAACCTCATGGGTATTCTCAGTCACGTGTGTTATTTTGGCCGTCATTAATATTCCTACCGAGCTTTCTTCCTCATGTGCAGATACTGATAACCTGGTTCTGAACTCACAGTTCGAGGCGATAACTCCGCAACAAAATTAGTCAAGACCTTGCCCTTTATCGCTGCCCTTGGAAGAAATTTGATGTCAAACTATTCGAGTTCAACATCTCATTTGATAGTCTCCTAGACAAGCATGAGCATGTTCTTCGAGGGGAACTCGGTGTATACTGTAATTGGGTGAGCTTTGGAAGTAGTGCATGAGCTTTCTAGAAGTAATGACCAAAGTCAGAATGAGTTTCCTAGAAGTAATGACCAAAGTCAGAATGAGCTTCTCCAAAGGCAGATACCTCGCTCAGCAATCCGTAAACGTCTTGTTAACGAAGTAGATCGGGCGCTGCTCTACATCTACTTTCCTCAGCAACACCGAGCTAACGGTGTGTTCAGAGACGTCGAGGTAGACGTAGAGTAGTTGTCCCTCATCCGGGGTGGAGAGAAGTAGTGTTGGTCAAGTACTCCTTGAACTGTTAAAGCGCAAGCTCACTCTTTTTCCCCATAAGAACTTGGCGTTTTTGCGAAAGAGTTGGAAAAACAGGTAGCACTTATCAGAAGACTTACTGATGAAATGGTTAAGCGTTGTCGCCATTCTTGTTAGCTTTAGAGTCTCCTTTGCAGTTCTCGGACTCTCAAGATCTTTGATGGCAATTATATGTTTCGGGTTCGCTTCAATTCCCCGCCGAGTGACTAAGTGCCCTGAGAATTTACCTGAGCCAACTCCGAAGGCACATTTAGCCGCGTTCAATCTCAACTTGTGCTTTTTTAAGATCTCAAACATCTCGGCGAGAACCTTTAGATGGTCTCATTTTTCTTTGTTTTTGACCACCATGTCATCGATATAGGCTTCCATGGTACTCCCTATCAGAAGCCCAAACATCTTGGTGATCATTCTTGCCATTTTTCTTCTTTACCACCATTGTAGTGGATAATCAGCTTGGGTAAAGAAACTCAATTATTGCATTGCCTCCTTTAGTTTCTTGACCTCCTCTATCATTGCGTCCACATGTTTCATCGCATATCTTCTCCCCGGTCTGCTTCACAGGCCGAGCTTCGGGCATGACATTGAGCTCGTGCCTGATGAATTTTGGATCGATCACCGACATCTTGTATGGCGTCTATGCGAAGACTTCGATGTTTGCTTTTAAGAACTCGATGAGCTCAATTCTCTCTTGCTTTTTCATGTTTGAGTCAACAAGAAAGTAGCGGTCCAAGCTTGCCTCATAGCGAATTAGGTCCTCAACTATTTTGTCTTCAGATCAGCCAACTTCAACCTCAACCGAACTTCCGGAGTCCACCATGATTCGTTTGGCGTCATAACCGAGGATTCGCATTTGGATGACCAAGGGATCGTGATGGGGTGCTGGACCCGTGCGAGATCTACCTCGGTAAAGGTGATACTTCATGGCTCAAATGAGCCATGCCGTGGCTTCTTGACCTCTGGTTGGACCAAGAGGACCTTGTTCATTTGTTTAACAATGCGAATCTCCCTTTCGGATCCTATTCTAAAGCTCGGGTCACGTGGACCCCCGATCATGTGAATAGTTCCGATAGGGAGGTCTTCGTCCAAGGCATTATCGACATCTTTCCTTTCTCGGTCAAACCTTGGATTAGGTTTGACCTCGATGTTCTCTGCTTTTGTTTTTTCTTGATCAATGAATTTCTTTTAAGTGTCCTACCTGAACTAGTTGATTCAAGAAAAAATTCAAAGTTCTGCAATTTTACGTCTTGTATCCCTTCTCTTCGTGGTAGGCGCACTTCCACCATTGATTTCTTTTCTTCGGGTCCCCTCCCATTGGGAGAGCCTTCTTGTAGTACGGCTTGCAATGTTTTAAAACCCGGATTGAACCGGCCGGTTCAACCGGCCAAACCGTTGACCGAACGAAGAAACAGTTCGGTTTGCCCTCTAAACCCATTTTGGTCAAAACCCGGTCAAACTCGGTAAGAACCGCAACCCAGTCGATTGAACCAGTCATTGAACCGTCTGGTTCACTGTTTTAAGGGAAATTTTATGTTTTAATTTTAAAATTTTAGATTTTAAGTATAAAAACTAGTGTAGAAAAATAAGAGATATTTTATTACTACTAATAAATAAATTAATGACATAATTATGACATCACGAGTCAATAACGGTTGACCTGACGGTTGAACCAGTGACCCGGTCTTTTTCTGGTTCACTTAACGATCCGATTTTCAAAACATTGATGACTTGTCTTAGATCTTGGCAAGGAGTTTATAGATTGGTTTCTTGAAGACCACATGGACTCCCTACCTTGCCCATCCTTCGCGCTAAAAGTGAACTTTTTGAGAAAGTCAGTGGGGGTGCCTCCGCCCCCCCTCCGTGCTTTGTGCCTCCGGCCTTGATTGCAACTAAAACTAAAAGGAAAGATATTATAAGAAACTGCTGCAGGATCACCTCGAATCCACTTGGACAGAACAAAATCTTGAACTCATGGACTTCTCCAAATCAACCTCGTTATGAACTTTGCCAGAAAAACTTTTGAACTAAAAAGAAAACTCGACAAACACGAGGAGTCTAGGACGCTTTCGCACCTGAACTCTGTGTGTTAAGATGATTTTCCCCTTACTTTTACAGATAGTTTGACCTCAATTGCCAGCAAGAATGGAAGAAAAATGTTGGCAACTGTAGGGTGGGGCGGGACAGTGAGGAGAGGTAAACATTGTTTGGGAGAGAGAAATCTGTTGGTGTGAGGGTAAGGAAGTGATCTAGTGTGAGGAGCTTCAATCCAAGATGGGTTGGATTTGATGATGAGTGTGGTCCGCTGTCCGTGTGGATAGCACTGTGTTATTGTACCTTCTGGGGTGTGTGATTTACCGATTGTCTTCTTGGTTGTCCGGTAATTACCCATTGTCACCGAAGCAGGCCAAAGGCAAGTTCTGTGAGCAAGTATGATTATATTCACCGATTTAGGTTCTTATTTTTTTGTGTAATTTATTTGTTTAAATGGAAAATGTTTTTGGAATTTATTTCGCTTACCTGAAAGGAATACTATACTCAGTTGCAAACATTAATTATTTAAGTGTTCTTAGAGCATCTCCAATCATGCTCCATATCACTGAAATGGTAAATAAATTTTGTAAACTTTGGAGGGAAAATGGGTGAATGATCGAGTTTAAGCTTGTTATTTTGAGTCTCTATTTTAGAGAGTTGGGATGGAGTTGCTCTTATATTGAGCAGCATTGGGTTGGGAAGGGCAGCTTCCCCCCCAAATTGGATTAATCTATTGCTTGTCTTCTTTTTTATTTTCTTCATGGAATCATAAGAACTTCGTACATTTAGGAAACTAAAAACAACCAAAAGTCTATAAAAATGCTACATACCTAGACATTTCAATCTGAAAATTATTCAGAAAATGAGGTTGGTGAGTTTTGTGGTGTCGATTCAAAATTGGATGATGAATATGGTATATAGATGTAGTTTTCTAGATACTTTTGTAGGTGATTTTTCTGGGTAGTATTTGCCGAAAGTTCTATAGCCAACAATAGGTAAACTTAGGATTAGAGACTTTAGCCATATAAACAAACAAATCCTACATCAGACTAGGGCTGTGCCAAAGCAGGCATGAAGTTGGTCAGAGGCAAAACTGGCCAATTTGTGGACTGCTTGTCTCGGAACTTTTGATGATTAAGCTGTACTCATAACTATTAAAGATAAAAGTAGCTGCCCTAACATTTAAACTATTAAAAATGTTTGTTGGCCTGCAATTTGCAAGATAACATTAACACAATGAGTACAGATGTAGATAGCCAAATTTCGACTGCCATAAGCCCTGTTTGGAGCGGAGAAGAGGAAAACCAAGATCTAGCTACTTTAGCCAACAAAGAACCATCCCCTCTGAATTGAATTGCAAGTTTTATGTGTGCTGGTAAATGTTTTGATTTTAATCCTGGAGAGGCGAATGTACATGCAAAGCATGGATTTGTAACCTAAGCAAGAAATAGTACTAATATCAATCTTGAGATGACGAACTTATATAATTTAAAAATATTTGGAGTGGCGATCACCCTTAAACCCCCTTCCCCGGGTTAACAGTTTGTTGGTGTGAGGGGTTGGTTGAGAAATTATAAGAAATAAAGGGGAATCAAATTTTCTCATGTTTGGAATCTGGATAACAAAGTAAATGCAAAATGGTGGGAGAGGTTGAGAAATGGGGAGAAAGACAAATTCCTTACTAATTCACTTTTGTTTCTCACCAAAAGTAATTGTTTAGTGAGAAATGATGAGAAACAAAAATGATTGGTTGTGTATTATCAATAATATCAAGATTGCCTATCAAAATACAAAAGAAGAAATATAAATTTCTCTCATATCCCTCTCTCACATTATTTGTTTTCTTATTTATCCAAACACTAGTAATTGTCTGTGTTCATGGGTACTAAATAAAAAAAAAACACCTCTTAAGCGTATTCGTTAGAGTTTTACAATCTAAAATACAGGTAAGATATACATTGTATGTATATACGAAAAGATACATTATTACAAAATAAAGAATAAATTAAAAAATATAATTAATTTTAAAAAAGTGTTGCTAGTTTGAGAGAAATGAAGGGAAAATAAAGGGGTATTTTAGTTTTTTTGTGTGGGTCCTACTAAAAAAATAATTCAATGGGTAAAAAATATGCTCAACTTTATAAGTTTTTTTGGCCATTTGATAATAACTTATGTGGGCTCTAAATCTTTGAGAAGAATGAAGTTATATTTTTTGGGGGAGAAAAATATTGTTCATGTGAAATCTCAATCATTGGATTAACTCAACAAATAGATTCCAACTGTAGACAGTGAGAGATAGTTTTGAAGATTCAAAAGTTTTTGTATTTTATATTATAGATGATGGTGAAAAATTAAAATAATTTTTTTTTTCTCTCACAGGTGAGAAAGTACGTTTTTTTTCTTGCCTATCAATCCAAATGGACCAGTAAGTACTCAGTAGCATGTTTACAATTGGAGAAAATATGGCCATGTACTTCTTGTTTGATAATATTACCCCTAAGCCAAAATTTTGGTGCTGCCATTGCTGGCTATTAGTAGAGTGAAGTTTGGAGGATGAAAATATTACATTCTTATTTGCAATGAAGAAAAGCTAATGTAAGAGGATAAAATATTATGTTTCACTTTCGATTGAGTTTGGACGAGCGTCGCTGCTGGATTGTCGCTTTATAGCATGTTCGGTTGACATTTTCACTCAATAGCTTGACTGGTGAGTTTATCTTAGTGGAGTTTTTCAAGTCGAGCTTCAGGGTCATAGGATAATGTACACAATAAGTTCTCCTGTCACTCGCAAATTTTGGGCTCAAACACCGATGATGCGATAGGCTAGCTATCAATCACGCTCCAAGGGTATGATTGGATCAATTGCCTACTCGCGTGATTGGCGCAGGGTTAAGGCTCCACCGAGCCGAGCTGAGTATGGCATGGATCTACGCCATGCTCTAAACGCCAAACGAAGTAGAGGAAAAAGTGCCCTGCCTGTGGGCAAAATTGGTCTCGAAAGCAGTAGACGCTATGATATCAATCCTCTCAGCGAGTTTGGAGGCCAGGACCCCGAGGTTCGCTCAGATGGAACAACTCCTGCCGAGATACCAATCCCATTCACGCCCGACACCAAGGGAATGGAACCTTTGGAGAAGTTTAACCCCTCAAAATTCGCAATGTACGATAGTAAATTAGATTTGAAGTCACACATCAATCATTTTCAAGATATGATTGCACTTTGGAACCACCTTGAAGCATTGATGTGTAGGGTGTTTTCCTCAAGCTTAAGTGACCTCGAGCTGAAGTGTTCAAAAAACTCCCTCCGAGATCAATTGGGAGTTTTCTCTAGTTGTCCCGAGTCTTTCGTGGCTCGGTTTGTCATTAACACCAAAGTACCAAAGGGCATAAGTTCCTCCTAACACTTCGGAAGGGAACGAATGAGACTCCAGTCTTAGGTTGTATCCAGTCAATAAATCAAAGGGTGTTCAGAGGAGCTTGCGGTGGTCAGCTACTCTTAGGTTGACTCCAGTCAAGAAACTTTGGGATGACTTGACGCTTAACCCGGGTGGAGATTTACGTTAGGTTAGAGGACGATGTTAAGTACGTTCAAACGAGCAACAAGAACGTCCTCTTGGGGAGAAAGCTTGTTCAAACGCGCAAGGAAATTGTGGAAGAGCACAAAGGATGTGTAAGGCATGAGGTCCATGTGGTTTTCAAGGAACTGATATATAAACTCCTTGCACAGATTCTAGACAAGCTGTATTACAAGGAGGGAACCCGAAGAAAAGAAACCAAAGATATGAGTGCGCCTACCACGAAGAGAAAGGGCACAAGATAGAAAATTATAGAGTCTTGAAGTCTTTCTTGGATCAACTAGTTCAGGCAGGGCACTTGTATGCATTCGTTGGTTAAGAGAAGACAAAGACAAAGGACATCGAGGTCGGACCTAATCCAATGTTTGACCAAAAAAGGGAAGATGCTGACAATGCGTTGAAGGAAGACCTCTTCATCAGAACTATTAATATGATCGGGGGTCCACATGAACCTAAGCTTGAGAATAAGATACGGGGGAGATCCACTTTGTCAAGTAGGTAAACGAGGTCCTCTCTATCTAGCCAGCTGCCAAGAAGCCACGACATAGCTCATTTGAGCCAAGAAGCATCACATTTACCAAGGCAGATCTCGCGCGAGTCTAGCGCCCCCACAACGATCCCTTGGTCATCCAGTTGTAGATCCACGGTTATGACGTCAAAGAAATCCTGGTGTGGTCGTTGTGTGCGCACATGGGTGTGGGTGAATTGATAAGGGTGGTCCTTAGGTTGGATGACGATGGTGGCGAAGGGGGTTTGGGTCTTGCTCTCTTTATGTGTGGCCGTTGTGTGTGATGGTGATAGTGGCCGGAGTGGTCGGGTGGCTGTGCGTAGGTTTGGAGTTTGGGATGATGTAGGTTTAGTCTATGGGTTAGTGGATATGGCTTAGGGTTATAATTAGAGTAAGTCTACCGTCACTGCGGTGTTTACTGCAAATGTTTCACACGCACCAAAACGACGTCGTTTTGGTGCAAACAAAATAAAAACGACGTCGTTCAACTAAAAGCCGCGTTTGTTTAAAAAATAAAAACGACGTCGTTTTTATTTTTTTGCACCAAAACGATAACATTTTGGTGCGTGCGATAACATTTGCGGTAAACACCGCGTTGACTGTAGACTTACTTTTATAGTTGGGGGTTGTGGTTGTCCGTGTAGGTGGCACATAGGCGCCAAATGCCATTTTGGTTAGAAAATTTGACGGACTTGGTCAATAGTTCTAATTGATTTAAGAATCAAAGTGAGAAAACTATTTGTTGGAGGGCCAAATCGGGAATCAGTCAATACATTAAGGGGGCAAAGTGTAGTTTACCCAACAAAGTACAAACAAACAAATTCTGTCGGTGGAGGCATCTGCCGATGTGACGCTGTCTATCATGCGCCGTACACGTGGAGCTACATTACTTGGGTGCAAAAAGTGTTGTTCCGGACACCTTAGCGGGCCATACCGCCCTGCCCCACGGGACTGGCATGACAGGTAAATCAGGTACTCAGCGGCCCAACAGATGGGAGGCCCAGTGCATAGTGCCCACAAGGAGCCCACCCAATATTTCATGAGTGAAACTCCCACACTGCGGCTGCCATGACTCGAACCTGCGCTCTTGGGTGCAATCTACCACATGTGAACCAACTGAGCTACGCCCTGGGGCGTGGAGCTACATTACTAGTTCGTTGCTACCTTGATATCTTCAGACGCTGTATTAGGATTTAGGACCCACATTGACTAGTATGTTTGCCGAGATTTTTAATTTTTTTATTAGTTTTTAGCAATGTTTTTTATTATTAAATTAAAATTTAGATTTATTTAATATTTTTTATGAGAGAAATTTAAAAATATAAAAAATTTGATCAAATCTATAAAAAATACCACAAAAAAATTAGGTAACTTGTTGAGTAAAAATAATTTTTTTGTCTTTTAGTAAATTTTTTTGAAATTGGATGAAACTTTTTACATTTTCAGATAATTTCATCAAGAAGAAATCAAAAAAAAAATTTAATTAAACAGTTAAAAATATTTACTAAAGACGAAAAAATTTGACAGCCAAAGCAACTAAGAAATCTTAAGAAAAGCTAAGCCAATTTTGAGTTTTTTCTAGTGAATTTTTTCATCGTTTGATAAAAAATTTATACCTTTTCAATTCTTTAGAAGAGCTTGAAAATGTTTTTTTTAATTTGAAGAAAAAACTCACTAAAAACGAAAAGAAACTACTTTTAAATAGTTTTTTGGGTCCTTAGTGAATATTTTTTCTAATTACATGAAATTTTTTATATTTTCAGACTCTTCTCGTCAAGAGGAACTAAAAAAGTATAAAATTATAATCAAACAAAAATATTTACTAAAGACGAAAACTTAAACTAAAAATACAAAAAATACTTGACCCAAACTTGGCCTTAAATCTCTAATTTCCCCTCCTACAGTTTTACCGGATGACATGGTATATGGATGTTGGGAGCTTCTAAATGCAAACCAAAAGAGTCCGTACACTTCCGAGAACCTAATTTTTCTTATTACCATTCAGTCCTAGAATGAAATTACCAATAAAGACACAACTCATAACTGGATTACCATCCACATCCCCACCCACAAACTCGCCCAAATAGCCTATATAACCATTGCCAAGCCCCAACCACATCTCCGCCATCTTTGGCCATCCCTAGCTCTTTCCCCAAACCTTCCTCCACCCCAAACGCTCTCTTACCCTCAAGTGCATTCCTCACTCTTGCTCTGACTGCCGGCAACAATTCACCCATACTCCATGACCACTGCAATGCACTTCACGATCACCACAATCCACCTCCCCCCTTCAGAGAGAGAGAGATTCATCGATGTTCTCAGAGGAGAAAGATTAAACAATTTGTTGATGTTCGGATGTTCAAACCCAAAGCAAGGAATGGGGAGGTTGACGGTGGATGGGGAAGGGGTGGGATGGAGGCAGCAGGGAGTGGGGGACGGGTTAGGGCTAACTGGACTGCTGCGGGAATTGGGGGAAGGACGGTGGCTGAGATGGATTTGGTATTAGGGTTTGGGAATGTAGAAGACAAGGGTAACTTGGGAATAATGTAGGTGTACTTGGATCAAAACTAAAATCCTAAAATCAGGTGGTTTTGTATCGAGTAACTGAGGTATACTGAGATCCTTTTGGTTTGCATTTAGAAGCTCAGCAATATTATTTTCCTAAAATGACAATTTTAGCCCTCAGACAACACCAATCTTTAAAATACGATCCCTAACCCACCTCTGTATCTCTCATACTCTTGCAATCTACAACCCATTTACCCTCTCTCTCCGCCTGAGCTGCTTTAATTGGACAAAAAAAACCTAGCTTTCAACTTGTCTTTGCAACCACTTACTCCTTATCTCTCTCTTCCACCCCCACCCACCCCCACCCCCACCCCCTTCTCATTGTCTAAGCGGGCGATGGAACAATTGTCAATCATCGCTGAGAAGCATGAGCCACAATGAGGAGCAATCGAAATGGAAGTTATAGTCGTCACTTGAATGGGCAAGGATGATTGCATTGGGGGTGGTAGGGATCTGATATTGGTTGTTCAGATCCGAAGTAGTTGGGGTTGGGTGGCCGAGTGGTGGTTTGGGGGAGGATGGGGGATGTAATAGATGGTGGTGTTGGGTTTGCCATATTATTTGTAGGGCATGGAGTAACAATTCTAATAGGTGGTGGTGCTAGGTTCATAATTAAATAGGGTTTGTGTGGCATGGAATGAGAGATTGCGTGGTCGGGGTGGGGATGGGGGTGGTCCATGGTTCCCTCCTTGTCACTGACCGCTGTGACCGTCATAGCTCCCTCCTTGCCACTACGCAAGATTTTAAATTTGAAAAAGCAAATATATAAAGCACTAAATTCATAATTTACTCATTAAATATAATGCTAGTTTTAATATTGGGGTGATAAACTTATATAATTTGATTCTAAAACTCGAGTTTTTAAAAAAAATTTAGAGTGGCGGTTGCTCCAGTCACCCCTTTGGGTCCACCTGGTCTCGTTGTCCGCCATAACTTCCTCTGTTGTCAGGGACGCCTCACTATCTATTGTGGCTCTTTGTGGCCTATCTTATTAGTTGAATCAAAGTTATTAATCACGGACCATATCGGTCGAGACCAGATGAAATCCAGTACATTTAACTACATGTTTCGTACTGTTCCAAATATCGGTCTGTATTGGGTGATACCGGCCATAGCGCTCCGTACTGAAAGAATCAATATTTTTGTAAAATTTTTAGTTTTAAAATATTTTTTTGATACATTTTGAAGCCCAAAGTATATTCGAATGATGTTTTTCAATTGAAATTTATAATTTCTTGTTTGAATGTCATAAAATTTAAGATGTGCAGTTAAATGTCATATAATTTATAATCTTATTAATTTTATAAAAACACATGTGAATTTTTATAGTATATGTAACGATAAATCCGAAACGGTATAATAGTATCGGTACGTATCGTACGATAGTCAAAGACGATATGTCGAACGGTACGTAATTGACAATTTTGAGTTCAATGCGTTTTTTTTTTTTTTTTTTTTTTGACAAAGATGAACCAAGGGCAACAACATCTTTCCAATTCTTGGTTGGAGGGTTTCACTCGGGGTGTAAAAAAACACCCGAGACCCGTCCGCCCAATTGTTATGAGCTTGGCTTGGTCCAAACCTGAAACCCGGTTAAAGTCCAATCCAAGAAAGTAGTTCGCCCAATAGATAGATACCCAGCCTGGGCCCATATTTCAGAAACCACATAGACCCTGTCGAATCTCTTGATCTTGCGGCGTCATTCTTGCACCGACATTGCCAATCTGGAGCTTGAGTCATTTCAATCAGCGGCACTGATGTGGTTGTTGTACCCTGACCATTGACTCCATTTCAGATGACAGAAAAGGTACAACTCAATTTGTGCTGGTCATCAACATTGGGGACGATGACTGTATTCATCATGATGTCCCACATCAAATGCGAAACATAAATGCATGTTCCTAGCTAGCGAACGAAAAATTAATTAGTCTACTGGCCCCAGTAGTGTTAATTTGCTCACTTCACCTACCTATCTAGGCAAAATAGATATTTTCTCCATTTTATATTAAAATGCCATTATTTTATTTGGAGATGTCTCAAAAATATATGTTAAAACCAAAAAATTAACAAAACAAAATATGCAATTGTTTATTTTTATCCTTTTATTATATATTATTTAAGTGACATACAACCAAAGCAAAAAGTCAAATATAATAATTTTATAAGGATCAAATTAAAAAGTTTATAAAATGTAAATGTAATGATTATATTATCTGAATTTTTTAAAAAAGAAATTCAATATGAAATGAAGTGAGTATTTCCCATATTAGGCAATGTTCGGGATAAAAAAGAACTTTTTTTTGAGTTTATATAAAATTGCTTTGAGTTTTGAGTTTTTTTGTCTTTAATAAAAGAAAATTTAACGTTTAATTAAAAATTTGTACTTTTTCGGTTTCTCTTAAAGGAGACTAAAGACAAAAATATGCCATTTTTACGTTATTTTTTTCAAGTAAAAATAGTTTATTTTTTGTTTTTAGGGAATTTTTTTATCAAATTATTCAAAAAATCTCTAAAATGGCAGAATGTGGGTTTATAATGGACCTACCTCAGTAATATGATGTATTCAATTTTTAAAACATCCGAAAAGATTATTCATGTAAAAAATATAAATTTATCAAATATTAGTTGTCTAAATACCTAATCACATGTCTTAAAAAAACGACGATCTATATTGAAAGTTATATTTTCTATTTCGATAAAAATAATTTTATCATATGATTACCGAGATGTAATCAATCTGATTATTTCTTTGTATTAATAATTATCTCAATGAGTTCTATAAAATAAGTGGTTCAAATGATCATGAGCTAACAATTTCTCAACTTTACTACTATAAAATTTAAATCCTAAACTTTAATAAGGTCCAATAATCTTCTTCTTCT
>BRYF01000017.1:12780000-12782500 GCA_030159135.1 Actinidia polygama | reverse complement strand
TACTGATCTTATTCTCAAAAAAATAACAAGAACATCATCAATTAATCATAGAGTTTCTGATATCCACTTCAACTCATGCACACTAAGACCGAAAAATTCTTTCACATCGTGATCATTATTTTTATGCATCTTTCTTGAATTCTTAAGATCAGTAGATTGACCCATGACAACTTTTTCAATGTTGACTTTGTTATTTACAAATTACTTTCATCTTGTTAAATTCTTATTATTTTCCCTTCTCATGGTTTGATGTATAAATAAGGGTTACTTTTGAGCAATGAGTAAAATCTACCATAATGCCAGAAATCTAAATTTTCATCGTAAGAAAAGGTATATGAAGAAGGCTACATTGCTCAAGAGTATGAAAGCCACCTATAAAAGCTAAAATCATTGGCAAGGGCGGAGACAGTATTTGACAAGTGAGGTCAATTGATATTCCTGAAAACAAAAAATTACACTACTATTCCTAATATAATTTATCATAAATACAATTTTAATCCTACAAAAATTAATAATTTGTCCTAAATTCTATATGTGTTACCATTGCCTCATTTTTCTCTCAAGTAGCAACGATGTGCACCTCTCCTCTGGTTCCCTCTCTCACGTTATCCTGAGTAGTGAACGGTCGCCTAGCTTTCTCTCAATGTTATTCTATTTGCAAATCCAAGTCTTCCTCAACCTCCCACAAGGTAGAAATTAAAACCCTAACTTGTTTGATTGAAGACCTAATTGTTTTTGGCAATCTAAAACCCTAACTTTGATTTTTAACTAATTTATTTTCTTGTATTTTTAAATTTTAGATTTTCTATAATTGGGGATTCTTGATAGAGAATCAGAGGTATGCATAAAATTATTGCAATTTTTTTTTTATTGAAGCCCTATTTTATTTTATTTTTTTGCAATCTAAAACCTTAGCTTTGATTTTTAACTAGTTTATTTTTTTCTTTTTAAATTTTAAAACTTGATAGCGAATCAGAGGTTTGTATAAATTATTGTAGTTTATTTTTTAAAATTTTTGAATGCTTATAGAACTGTTTAATTATCTTGCTTTTGCATACTAATGAATGATTTGCAAAATAATTGCACACTCGAAGACCACTCGAAATAATATATATCAATTATATAGACGTCATGTTTAGCCATTTTAGGTGTGATTGTGTGAAGTATTTCTATTTAGCACATTTCCAATTTTTTTTTTTATCATTAGCCTATATCTCATGATCCATGGTTAGAAGGTTAAGTTAGGATCCAGCCTAGTTTGGCGATTGTTCTAATTACAAAAATTTATCAAATCATATATTGATGAGTTTTATGCTTGGTTAGTTAATAATATTTTAGTGATCGGATTAAGTTTTAGTAATCTTTGAATGTGCTAACTTAAGATTTTCTTTCCTTTAGTTATGGAGAATTTTCTTAAAAGGAAAGCCAATGTAGAATCATCAACTTCTACAAGTCATAACAAGTATATGTAACAAATTCCTATAGAGAGGGACTTGCCTGACCTTCTTGCTGATCCAGGGCTATGAGTTCAGATTATGAATTATGATTCAAATATTCAAAAACAAGTTCTTAGAGCATATTTACTAAAAGGACCATGTCAACCTCGTAATCATAATTTTTCTCAAAGTTTTTTTTTTGGATACTTGAGAAGATTCAATCCTTCTTGGTTTGATGAGTACGGTAGTTGGTTGCAATATATCATATCAAAGGATGCTGCATTTTGCCTTTATTGCTATCTTTTCAAACATGAAATGGGAGACCAATGAGGAGACGATTCTTTTGTTGGCGATGGTTCACAAATTGGAAGAAGAAGGAAATATTAAAAATTCATGAAGGAGGCCTGAACATTAATAGTGCTCGCAAACAAGCATGGAGAAAATGTCAGGATTTATTGAATCTAAAACAACATATTAAAACAGCTTTCTCTAAGTTATCTGATGAAGCGAAGCGAGAATATCAAGTTCAATTGACTGCATCAATATATTGCATTCGTCATCTTTTGAAACAAGAGCTTCCATTTTGTGGGCATTGTTAATGTTGTTGCTTTGGTTTCTAACATTGTTAATGTTGTTGGAGAGTCATGCGAACGTCGTGATATTCTTCGAGAAAATCAAACTGCCAAAATTATTAAGGCTCTTAGTAACAATGAGATTTGAAGTGGAAGAGGACTTAATCAAGATAACACTTGTTCGTGCTAGTAATACACATTGGGGATCACATTTTGGGACTTTACTTAGTTTAATTACTTACTATGTTTCAAGTTGTAATAGATGTGCTTGATGAAATAGTACAAGATGGAACTATTACAGAACAAAGACTAGAAGCATTTCATATATTAATGAGATACAATCTTTTGAGTTGTGCTAAATATACATTTGATGAGATCTATATTGGGAATTACAAATGAGTTATCGCAAGCATTACAAAGAAAAGATCAAGATATTGTGAATGCGCTGAAATTAGTTCAAGTGTCCAAGGAACAACTTCAATTATGAGGGAT
>BRYF01000017.1:12717500-12720000 GCA_030159135.1 Actinidia polygama | reverse complement strand
TGTCTTGACAAGAGAAATAAGAAAATATAAAAAGTTTGTTCAAATCTAAAAAAAAAATCCCAATAAAGGGAAAAATATAGCTAATTTTCCAAGTAAAAATATTTTTTTTAGTGAATTCTTTTTTTTCAAATTATATAATTATTTTTATATTTTTAGACTTCTCTCAAGAAATCGAAAAAATATAAAATTTTGATCAAACAATTAAAAATATTAACTAAATACAAAAAAAATCGAAAATCAAAATACTTAAAAAATCTTTTAAAAAAAACAACTAGCTCAAACAAGGCATTAATGGGTGTTGTTTAATCTTGATTAATGTGTTAAAGCTTCATAGTTTGGGGTAGAAAAGGCACATGTATTATTTGAGTCCTATTTTAGGCCTAATTACGTTATTAGAGCCGTTCAAATTAATGGGATTGACAAGTAGATTATTTATAAAAAAAAATCAAGCTAATCGAATCTTATAGCCAAATAATCAAATTATTTTTGTCTGAGAAAAAAAAAACTACAAATATGCATTTGAAAGACTACTGATGTAGGAAATGTGAATAAGATTTATTAGCTTGAAATGTTAATTGATGTGGTTTTCCCATTCTTTCCAAAAAGCAAGTACTCGTCAATATTTATTTTTCTATATATAAACTTTGTGCTGCAAGGGTTGCGTCAAAGTGTCATTTTATTGATGAGTACAAATTTCTGAGTAATGTTTTTTTTTTTATGAGATGGGCAATTTTTTGAGTAATGTTATGATAATAAAATTCTTTTATCACATTTGAGTATTATTACTGATACTAATTACTTTAACTGATAGTAATGTTTTTTTTTTATGAGATGGGCAATTTTTTGAGTAATGTTATGATAATAAAATTCTTTTATCACATTTGAGTATTATTACTGATACTAATTACTTTAACTGATTGGTTCCATATGTATACATTAAGGTTGTATTTAGACGGCATGAATCAAAGACCAAGAATAAGAATTCTTTTTTCAGTAATTATTTTCAACAATGTGATACCCGAGTAATCCTATTCAAGTGTTTAATGTATTCAGTAATCTTATTCAGAATAAAATTATAAATTTCAATTAGGCGTTTGGTCTAGCCATTTGAAATATAGGAATTGAGTTGATTTTTAAAATTTATTTTCATTGGAATGAGAGATCGAGAATCACATTCTCATTCCTGCTACATCCAAACGGTATAATCATGGGGATCAAGAATAACATTCTCCTTCAAGATTTTTGGCATCCAAACATAGCCTAAAGAGTATTTAAGGACCTGTTTGGGATAATTTTTTTAATTTGGGTTAATATAACTGCTTTGATTTTTGTGTTTTTCGTCTTCAGTGAATTTTTTTCGCGTTTGACAAAAATTTATATATTTCTCGTGGAAATATAGATTTTTTATCTAATTTAAAAAATTACTAAACACAAAAATAAACCATTTTGAAAACCGTTTTAACTTAAAAAAATTCACATAAAAATAATTTATTTTTGTCTTAGTGAACTTTATTCCAAATTATGTGCTTTTTTTTGTATTTTCACTCCTCTGCAAGAAAAAATAGAAAAATTATAAAATTTTGGTCAAATGGTAAAAAAAATTCAATAAAGACAAAAACTTAAATACCAAAGCAGCCATGTAAACCAAAATAATATATCCTAAATAGGATCTAAATATGACGATTAGTAGTTTAATTATAATATTCAATTACCGTTTATGTCACGAATCGGTATGTGTTGGTTTTGATTTGGAGTCCGATCTTGTTTAATAATGGTCCACTCAAGCAGTGAGAGCTATTACTTTAGTAGGACTCAAATAAGCAAGTTCTACTAGTTAAGCCAATTACAAGTGAGATAAATACGTTCACGTGAATAGCATGGCAAGAATTCTGGTTTGAGGCGGGGGATAAAATATTCACCCACTAATGATACAAGGTAGGCACATCGCCCATATCTCAGTACCACTAGTTTCTCAACTCGCCTGTATACCGTGGACATACTATTTGATCTCCACATCGCCAGTGGGCAAGGTTGGTTACTTTCCCTGATTAAAGACCATCTCCATGAGGACTCCATCTTCACAAGAATCTACCTCCGTTAGACTCCCTCCATAACATCGCCTATAATTGCGGAATGATCTCCATATGGCAGTTCCCTATTTTATCTCCGATATCCGCGAGATATATTTGATACTTAGTCGTCCAAGGATCACACCGTAGTTTTCTTAAACGGCTCTCTATTCTCCATCTATAAAAAGGCCGCCCCCCTACTACAAAAAGGCACGCTCAATACACAATACACACGGCACTCTCTCTGAGAACTCTGTTATTTTACTTTGCCTAGCTTCCTATCGCCCTGGATTAATTCCTACGCCGGAGGAGTTTTGAGCGGCCTCACCCCGACCGATTACATTTGTTATTCTGCGCAGGTCGTCCGAGTCATTACCGAGGTTCAATACCGAGGTGAAAGAGCAATTTAACTGTTGGTTGCTCATCCCCAG
>BRYF01000017.1:12705000-12712500 GCA_030159135.1 Actinidia polygama | reverse complement strand
TCGACTTCACCGACCTTAACAAGGCTTGCCCAAAAGATAGTTTTTTACTGCCCAAAATTGACCTAATAGTTGATGTAACCTCCAAGTTTGAGCTTCTTAGCTTCATGGATGCCTTATCCGGTTATTACCAGATCAAAATGTATCCCCCATACGTGGAGTAGACTTCTTTTATCACTGAAAGAGGGTTGTACAGCTACAAAGTCATGCCTTTTGGATTGAAGAATGCAGGGGCGACGTACTAGAGATTAGTGAACAAAATATTCAAGAAATTGATTTGGAAGACTATGAAGGTATACATAGATGACATGTTTGTCAAGAGCATTAAAGTTGCTAACCACATCGCCCACCTCGAAGAATCATTTTGTCACACCTCACTCCGGTATTACACTTATCTATACAAAGTAATCTGACACATCACAACCTGATACACCTATCAAATAAAAACATATTACCACTTGCTATAATATCAACTCATTACACAAGTAACATTTTCAACTGATATCCTTTCATGTTATAATATGTGCAATCACCCACAACTAACTAATCTATTGAAATAAAACCATAACCAAAATCAAGTTCAATATACAATCCCAAAAGTATAACTATATATACACAACTCTCAAATACTAAAACAACTAACCTGTTAACATCCTGGATGATTTTGTAGTGGACCGACCTCTATCTCTAGTAAAAATCTGCAACTAAAAAGGTAGATGGATCATATCATTTAAAATAACCAGCTTTCTCAAATAAGTCATACAAAATGATAACTATCAACTTTTTCTACAATAAAGCAAATCTCGAATTTATAAATAAATTCTCCATATCATGAGAATAAATGTCATCCAAGCAAAAATAATAATTTCTCTACCACAATTATTTTTTTCATAAATAAATATCTTATAATTTTACCAAATGTGCCAAAGAAGTTGTTTAACTTGACAACTCAGGAGTTAAGAAGGTACCGTTACCTCAGTCACAAACACACATATAGTGGTAATGAGGAGGGTCATTCTTTATCACCAATGGTAGGTGCCAGCAAGTTAGATTAGTAATCAATCATAATGAGAATCAACAACTAGGCAAACAACAACCAAGTTTTTCGTATCAAGGTATGCACAACAACCAAGCTTACCAGGTAAGCACACAACCAATCTTGCCAACAATGGCACAAGAGGTATAAAAATAGCATTAAATAATCAAACATATTTGATCCATCAAATCACAAGCATATCAAAAATTCTCTACTAATATCATTTGGATTATTTTCAAATAAAAACTAAAAAGAATTATTTCAAACTATTTTGAAACTATATACTCTCACCTTAACAAAGTCGAAAATTCAATACACAAGTCAATCCTCTACTTTGGTGGCGTACTTGACACGCGATTCCCATTATCCCCACCTAAAATAGGAACTTTACAACATCTAATCAGATTTTATTTCCTCCTATGCCAAAAAATGTAAATGAAATGCAATAACAAGCAATATGCAACTCTGATCATATTGAAATTCTCTATTTTTATGAGCACCGAAATATTTTTTATAAATTCTAAAATTTTTTACCAGAAAGTATACATATAAATGTACAACATATAAAAATTTTAGAATTTTTGAATATCATTAACTATTTTTAAAATCCAAAAATTGGAGTGACAAATTCTGCATTGAAAATCCATGATAACAGCTCGGTTTATTATTTTTATAAATTTACTCGAATCTAATTTGACACCGAAAATTTTACACAACATATTAGACGCATATATACATCCACAGTAAAAAAATCACAAATTTTTAAGCTACATAACTATTTTTTAAAATTCAAAAAACATCTCAGAAATTTAAAATTTCTGCTCACCCACAAATAGCCCAAAACAGTCACAAAAATCAGATTTTTGACTCTATATTTATATCAAATTTCAATACAACATAAACTAAACTTAAACATGCATATATTATTTGATTCTCATAGTTTTTCCTCATAAAAATTCTAGATTATAACACGAGAAAATCTGAAACAAATATGAAATACATAAAATTCGTACCTAATTAAACTCGCAAATTGATGTCGCTTGAATTTTTTCCAGCACTCTCTCTCTCTCTCTCTCTCTCTCTGTTTTGTTTTTCTTCTTCTTCGTAAGCTAATATACATACATTTACTAAGAACAAGGAAGAAGCGGCGTTGGCTCACATGACTCTTGATCTAAATTACACTTTTTTCTCAGTATTTAATGTATTATCTTATATTAGTTAGGAGATTTATAATTTTACCCTATAACTTTTAAATTATAATACTTATATCCCTTACAATTTAATCAACACTATTGAATTAATTCATTAATCAATAAAAATTAAAGATGGGTCTCACACATTTGGCGTCCTGCGAAAACACAGAATGATGTTAAATCCTTCCAAATGCATCTTTAGTGTGTCCTCAAGTAAATTTCTAGGCTTCCTACTGACCAAACGAGGAATTGAAGCCAACTCAGATCAGATCCAAGCTCTCCTTTCAATGAACTTGCCTAGAAATATTCATGAGGTGCAATAGCTAACTGGGCGAGTAGTCGCCCTTAACAGATTTGTCTCCAAATTAGTTGACAAATGCCTCCCATTCTTTAAGATTCTGAGAAAAAATCAAGTTTTTCAATGGAAAGCCGAATCCGAGATAACGTTTCAGCAGTTGAAAGAATATTTCGGCTAACCACCCTTGCTCACGGTTCCTACCGCGGGCAAAGAACTCATTGTGTATTTATCCTTCTAGCCAACAACAGAGAGTGCAATGCTTATCCAAGAAGATGACAAAGTTTAGAAATCAGTGTACTGTGTCAGCAAGTCCCCGTGGGAGTCGAGACCAGATACCTGAAAATTGAGAATCTCGCCTATGCACTCTTGATCGCTGCTAGAAAACTTTTCCATTATTTCCAAGTTCATCCCATTATCGTGTTGACAGATCAACCTTTGAAGCAAATCCTCCATAGACTCGACACCTCAAAAAGGATTCTCAAGTGGTCCATTGAGCTAAGTGAGTTCTACATCGATTACAGACCAAGGATGGCGATCAAAGTCCAAGTCTTAATTGATTTTGTGGCCGAATTTACACACGACACTGCTCCAGAACCAGAAGTAATTATCCCCGAGGAGGAAGCTCCAGAAGAAATGAATTCAGATGAGGACCTCGCCAAATGGAAATTATGCGTAGATGGATCGTCCAACCAACATGGTTGTGGTGAAGGACTAGGTCTCCAGACTCCATCTGGAGAGCAAATGGAATACGCCATTTGCATTGGATTTAAAGTCACCAACAACGAAGCTGAATATGAAGCTCTCCTCACCGAATTGAGGGTTGCAACAAAATTGGGAGTAGAATCATTGGACTCCTTCAGCGATTCTTAGCTTGTGGTAAATCAAGTCCAAGGAGATTACCTCACCAAAGATACCAGAATGATGGCCTATCTGGACGAAATGAAGAAGCAGAATACGAGCTAAGGGAAATTCATGAAGGCATCTACGAGAATCATTCAGGGGCGAGATCACTGGTAAGAAAAGCAGTTTGCCAAGGTTACTTCTGGCCTCAAATGGAACAAGACACGGCGACATACACAAAAAAATGCAACAAATGCCAGAGTTTACTCTAGTAATTTATCTCCCTCACACTGAGATGGTGCCGATAACCAGCCCATGACCATTTGCTCAGTGAGATGTAGACATACTTGGACCTCTATCTCAAGCTCCATTACAAAGAAAGTTCTTGATCGTTGCCATCAATTACTTCACGAAGTGGATAAAGGCAGAACCTCTCGCCAATATCACAAAAAAGAACATCAGGAATTTCATATGGAAGAACATCGTCTGACGGTTTGAAATTCCCAGGATCATTATCTTGTATAACACTAAACAATTCAACAATGATGGTTTCAAGCAGTTCTGCTCAAACCTTGCCATCTCCTATCACTTCTTCTCACCTGGTCATCCTCAAACGAAGGGTCAAGTGGAAGTCACCAATAGGACAATCCTGAGGAATTTAAAGATGAGGTTAGAAAAATCCAAAGGTGAATGGGTAGAAGACTTGCCGAGCATACTCTGAGCATATCATACAACGAGCAAGATCCCTACGGGTGAGACGTCGTTTTCTATGGTATATGGAATAGAATATGTTAGACCGGTAGAGATAGGGATGCCGAGCTTCAGGACTTCAAACTTTGAAAAAGAGAATAATGAAATAGAGCTGAGGCTTAACCTTGATCTCCTTGATGAAAAGAGGAAACGAGTAGAGGTACGCCAAGCATCAGGTCGCCAAGTACTACAACCAAAGAGTGAAGCACATATCTTTCCAGCCTGGTGACTTGGTCTTGAGGAAAGTCACCCTATCTACAAAGGAGTTGAATGTCGGAACGCTTGGTCCTACATGGGAAGGCCCTTATAAAGTTATCAAAGTGTTCAGAGCAGGAATATATTGGCTGGAGGGCATGAATGGAAAGACACTACCTCACCTATGGAACGCTGAGCACCTGAAGAAGTATTACCAATAAATTTGTTGGTCGCCTTGAAAAGAAGATCACTTGTACGAAGATGTTATCGCCAGACTTATAATCGACAAAAGCTCCATATTTGTATGATGTTAATCAGCAAAATCGTTTGTTATATTCACCAATCTTTATGGTAGATTAATTAAATTCTCCAGATTGATTTTATCGCCAGTGTTTGTTAGTGTGTTATCGCCTATATCAAGATTGTCCATTCATTACAATATAATAAGGCATCTTGGTCGCCTATTAGAATATCGTTGTTATTGAGATCGCCCATTCGTTATAAAATGATAAGGCTTCTTGGTCGCCAGAGGATGGATAATTTGATCATATATATCGCCATGATTGAAGTCAAAATTTGTCTTATTAAGGTGAAGAGACTTAACAATCAGTTGAATTCTCCAGTTGATCAAGTTTTACTTGCCAATTTCGGAGATCGCTTCTCTTTTCAATACTATTGGATTATTTCTTTATCGCCAAATTGCAATTCGCCTGTCATTGTTATTCACTAAAGGATTAAATATTATGCGCCAAATATATTTTTTTCGAATCAAGTAAAATGTGCCTAAATCTACCTCGCCTCGTTGTATTATCGATTTTTTGATTGCTTAAATTGGAGAAAAATCCATCTTAACAAGATCGCCAAAACTGTGTTAGTTCAAATCCCCAATTCCTTGATATTGCCAACACACATAAGATATGCCATAAAATAAGGAGGAAAAAAGATAATTTCATTCATTGAAAGAAAAAGTTGACAAAAAAAATTTACAAAAATTTACAAGTCTAAAGAGAGAAAGGGTCGCTATTCTGGTTGCCCTCTTCCTTATTTTTCTCCCCATCTTGACCCTTTCCCATCCTCTTCCTTCTCCTCAGCCTCAGCCTCCTCCTTCGCAATCAAATCACAATCCATCTCCATAGCGTCAAGATCGATGCCGAGATTAGGATGGTAGTGAGCGAGATGCCTCTTACAGAAGTCGAAGCCCTCACCAAAATAATAGGAAGCAACGTTCTCTACTTCCTCCTAGAAGTACTCCGAGGATTTGAACTCCTCGACGGCCAGCCTCTTGGCACGAGCCTCTCTTTCCTTCAGCTCCGTAACCAACAACTCAAGCTTCGCCAGCCTATCCGTGGTGGCGTCCCGCTCCTCCTTCACCTTGGCCAGCTCCTCGGCATATCGCTAATTTTGAACTTTCAGCTCGACCATCCGTCCCTCGAGATTTCTGGGCTTGAGTCATCTCGCCCTCAAGCGATAGTACCCGACCTAGCTGCAGAGATATCTTATCATGCATTTCCCAACATCGGCAAGCAAGAGAAGACTTGACCACAATTGAATGAAAAATACAAAAAAATCATAGTATTTACGATCGCCTTAAATACAACGAAAATACGATCCACAAATTTTGATAGTTACTTGGACGAGGATGTGGAAAAGCTTTGAGACCATATGATCAAGTTTCAATTTGTCCACTTCCTCCTTGTCGAAGGGTAGAATGCAAGTCTCGAGAATTTTTTCAACTGTGGCAGCGCTTCTCAACATAGTGACTCTGGCCCCCAAAGCAGCCATAGGGTCTGTCAAGGTGCCCTCTCCTGGAGCCACTGGCATCGCCGCTATGATCACTGCCTCGTTGGGTGTGGACTTGGCCTTCTTCTTAGGTTTGGGTATCGGCATTGCCTCTTTTCCCTTAGAGCTCGCCTCGTCGGGCGAGATGATTGGCACCTCATCTCGTTGGCGCTTCTATAGAATGACTATCCCCTTAGTGGGCGGGGTGGACGTCACCACCAAGCACACGCCTTTTGATTCATCTGCTTCCTTGTCGTTCTTCTCCTCCACCTTCTTGGCAAGCTTAGTCAAACTGATTCTATTCGACATAGCTGCAAAATACAAACAAACATCAGTCAATGAAAAAGGTAAAATGCTTGGAAAGGATAGAGGTAGTACCATTCGATCTAAGATCGGGGGGCAGCCTTGAGTCTGACTAGAACTCCGATTTAGAGTCCAGGCTTGAGCTTGATATACTTGGTACAAAACCTAATATGGGGTCTCGAACTTTTCCCCGAACCACCTTAGAAAGGTTAGATCGGAAATATGAGGTAAGATCCTCCTTATTTCCTTCCTAATGGTTCCTATGTATTCTAGTGATTCGTTCAGGAATAGATGTCACACTGGGGGCATTCATCTGTCTCTTTGGGATCCTAATTTGCACACTCGGGGGAAAGGAGTAAGACTCCCTAAGAAGATCCAGTTCTTTTGGAGTCATAATGTTAGTCTCCCTCTCAATTGAAGGGAGGGCGGCGACCAAGGAATTATCCTCGGTGTTAGGGGGATCTTCCCTAGGCGAGGAACGAAGTTGGTTAACCTCGTCCATCATTACTGACCTCTTTCCTAGATGTTCACATATCTAGGAAGGTAAAGAGTCCTATAAAATTCTCCAAGTCTCCTACTTCGGTTCTATTGGACATACACTATAAATTAAGAAATGGGAGGGACTAGAAGTTAGTACTTACTGAAAGACGAATGATGGAGAGGTGGCAAGCAAATAAGGGCGAGGTGCACGTCGAAGCAGGGTCATTAGCTTGGCAGCAAAAGCGAAAGAGTACAAATAGGTATTGGAGCCCCCTATTTATAAGAAAATCCAAGGGCTGAGATCTGTTTGCGTCAATGGAAAAGATCACATGGCGTTTTGAGTTCTGAGATAAATAAAAAACGCCGCTCCCGCCAAAAGCTACTGCCATTCCCGCCAAGGTGTGCCAAAACATCATTCCAACATTTAATGCTCTCACCCACCTGTCCAATGATGTCGGCGCACCATCATTGCACGCTTGCTTCATCAGAAACATGTCACTTGGTTTGCTACTTGAAGATCCCAAGTGCTCCACCCTAGGCATCTCGAGTAGGGGGGCTACTGATGTGGGATAAAATGTTCACTCATTAATGATACAAGGTAGGCACATCGCCCATATCTCCTCGCCATT
>BRYF01000017.1:12675000-12687500 GCA_030159135.1 Actinidia polygama | reverse complement strand
GTGGAATTAATTAATCTTTTAAACTTTAAACTAATAGTAGCCTTGTAAATCTTCATATTATTCCTTAAGATATTCCTTAAGATAATAACTTTCTTATGAATATATAGTTAGATATCAGTTCTACTAGATAGGATATAAACACTAGTAGATAAACCACACAAAATCAACAGATATGGACTTGATTCAATGGAGGTATGCATTTAATAAACTTACATGGATTACAAACCACATAAACCTACATTCTTTACATATGCTCAGCAGGCAAACATAAATGTTGCCCATTAATCTCGTTTGTACCTGCGCTGAATTGTCACAATTCTGCTCTAAGATTAATTACGCCAAGTCTCTAAGCGGTTCTCAAACAAACTCTCCCCTGTATTCAACGCAAGAACCAACTTCAACCCGATTCGTCAATCCAAAACTCTCTCTCTCTCTCTCTCTCTTGAAGGATTTCTGCTATACGTCCTTCTAGGTAATTGTACCACTGGAAATACATGAAGAACACTTTTGTGGAGCCCGGTAGAATACACTAAGAACACTTTTGTGGAGCCCGGTATTGCAGATCTCCTAGTGAGTCAAGGCCTTTCGCCATGCACCAAATGTCAAGGCAGTTCGGAGAAAAGCTAACACACATGCCCACCAGAACTGGCTATGCCAAGAGCGACTTCAGAAAAAGACTGCAAGAAAACCATTATGTTAGGAACTTTCTACATACAAATGATTAACCGCATAGAATGACCTAAAAAAGCGCAACTGCAAATTGATAAAAAGACTGCTAGAAGTTATTAACTGAAGTTGCTTCCCAACTAACCTTAAGCAACCTGAACAAAATATGAAGCATTCATTCACTAACATTTGCTTTATAACGATCGAACAAGATGAGCTGCGAAAGCTCCATCAATTGAATGCTTGACATTTGGAGGAATAGAAACCCTTTTATGTCACAAAAGTACTCGGTACACATCTCTGTCAATAGAATCTAAGCAGATTTCCTGAAAAATTATAAATATAATTAAAACGTTATATTAATTTTGTATAAAGATAAAGTCCAGATCAAATAGCCATTTCACCGGTCATGTCATGAGCTAGGAGGTATAGTTCCCTGGCCAAACACAATTTTCTTGTTCTCGAAAAGATGCAACTAAGATATGTCATAAATTATTGTATAAAATACGAATGCTTGACATTTGGAGGAATAGAAACCATTTTATGTCACAAAAGTACTCGGTACATATCTGTCAATAGGATCTATGTAGAATTCCTGAAAAATTATAAATATAATTAAAACGTTATATTAATTTTGTATAAAGATAAAGTCCAGATCAAATAGCCATTTCACCGGTCATGTCATGAGCTAGGAGGTATAGTTCCCTGGCCAAACACAATTTTCTTGTTCTCGAAAAGATGCAACTAAGATATGTCATAAATTATTGTATAAAATACATTAAGTGAAGCATATTATAGAAATGTATTTTAAAAACATATTAATTTATAACGCCTAAGAGACGTATTTATTCACTTTTCAGATGTGCATCAGCTAAGTGCCAAGTTCATGAAAGACATCATTGTAAGATTTGAGTACTTAGCTCTCACCGGACGTCTGATAAAAAATGAAATCACCCTCTTCATTTTCTTCAGGATCAATGGAACAGGTACTATACACTAGTACCCCAGCAGGCTTTACCAACCTAAAACTTTATGAGAAAAGTACGAAAGAAAAAATATTAACTTGATTAAAAAATGAAGTCATTAGGATCTTGTCTCTAATCCTTCTTAACTACATGGGCACTAGTCCTCATTTCGAACTTCCCCCCAACCCAAAACCAAAAAGAAAAATAGCAAGATCTGAATCATAACTTTGACTGGAAGTGAATATGGTGTCTTAATCTAATTCTAATACAAAAAATAAATAAATAAAAGGACTTTTACTACCTTTTACAAGTTATGCTATCGTTGTTAGTTGTTTTCAAGAAAAAACGAGAGAGAAAGAGAGAGGGAGGGGTCTTAAGTTGTTTTTGTTCAACTATGATGAGTTTAAAAAGGGAAATGTCAGCAGAAGAGAAGAGAAATGTTGGCCTCACATAGAAGCTGCATCAAGAAGTTCATCTTGTAAATTCTCAAGCTGTTCCATATCCTCCAATCTCCTATTCCAACGCAGGTCCGCTCTCTTCAATAAGTCAAGACAATATATAAGATTCAAGTTGGCCCACTAGCTTTCATTTTTTGGGTGGAAAAAGAGTTGGAAAGACGAATACAAATAAATAAATAAATAAAAGGACTTTTACTACCTTTTACAAGTTATACTATTGTTGTTAGTTGTTTTCAAGAAAAAACGAGAGAGAAAGAGAGAGGGAGGGGTCTCGTTTTTGTTCAACTATGATGAGTTTAAAAAGGGAAATGTCAGCAGAAGAGAAGAGAAATGTTGGCCTCACATAGAAGCTGCATCAAGAAGTTCATCTTGTAAATTCTCAAGCTGTTCCATATCCTCCAATCTCCTATTCCAACGCAGGTCCGCTCTCTTCAATAAGTCAAGACAAAATATAAGATTCAAGTTGGCCCACTAGCTTTCATTTTTTGGATGGAAAAAGAGTTGGAAAAACAAATACAAATAAAATACAGAAAACTCCCTAATGGAGCTGAAGATTTGCTCAGAACAAATATGTCAGCAATAGATGTCCTTGTGCATTTACCTTAGAGACAACACCCAGTCCAGAACTTGGAGCATCCAGCAAAACTTTATCTGACTTTACCTGATTATTGTAACACCCCACATCCGTAAATCCCATAAATTACGTATATTATGACGTGTATAATAATTAGAAGGAGTAATATAAGTTTAAGGATCCCAAAGGGGCAATTTAGGTTAGCCAATATTCAAAAATCCTAAACTTATAAATTCTGCCCAGGATCCTTCTTAGCGTTCGAACGCCAGGATGAGCGTTCGAACGGTCGAGTATTTTGCCTAGGCGTTCGAACGCCAATTGACAGCACATTTGGAGCGTTCGAACGGTAAGGCCAAAAACCCAAATTTCAAGTCTCGCATGTTTCGAACTGTAAGCAGCAGCGTTCGAACCCTGCCAAGTCAAATCCTTCTAAGCGTTCGAACGCCAAAAAGGAGCGTTCGAACGCCCACAGTGAAAACGGGGAAAATAAAAAAGGGAACACGAACTTAAAATGGGGAAACCACATGGAATCATTCCCAACCCAGCCTTTCACAGCCACACATATACACCTAAATACACACTTACTCCCTCACTTCACCACACACACACACCGGCAGAGAGAGAGAGAAGAAAGAAAGGAGAGGAAAGGAAGAGAAGAAAAGGGGGAAGAAAGAAAGAGAAGACTTGGGGGAAGCTCAACTCAAGCTAGGAAATCATTTTGGGAGCTCAAAGGAGTATTGAGAGAGGTAAAACCTCTAATCCATATATATATATGTGTGTATGTAGTATGTTAGGGTTTTATGTGATTTTAAGCTTAGATCTACTAAGTTAGGTTTCAAACTAAAATTCCATTTTAAGATATTGTAGTCTCCTGATGCTACTCTTCATACATTAAGAGTTCTATAAAGATTGGAGTAGGTCTTGAGAAGTTTTAGTAAAATTTCCAAAGATCAGCTACTGTTCATGTCACTGGACGCAGGGAGCGTTCGAACGCCCAAGAACAGCGTTCGAACGGCCAAGCGTTCGAACGCCACTGGTAGAGCACTTTTGAGCGTTCGAACGCCAAGACCATTTTTAGGCAGAATTGGCCTTTTCCCCTTAAGACTTAGTAAATTCAACCATAACATGTTAAACCCTTTAACTACCTTTTGAGAACTTAGGGTACATGTTTAAGATGGTTAGACCTAGAACGAAGGCAACTAAGTCAAGTCGAGGATTTTTATCAATTTGATTTGTAACACTAGCCTTATTGAACATAGTAATGACGTATTGTCCCTTACATGTAGGGACGCCGAGCGTAGAACCTAACCAAGGAATCCCAGGTGAGTAACACGATGCTATGAACAAAATTATGTATTTTCAAAATGTTTTCAAAGTATATTATGTATGTACAATTAGTTTCCATGCTTTCAATGCATCAACATTATTTTAAATACGAATGTCATGTCTTCAAATGCTATGATATATTCTTATGATATGAATGAAAAACCCATGGATGGTTGATTTACATGCAAAATGAATATGTTCAAATTATATGCATGTGACACTCGGGGTCCCCACTGACGGGACTTAAACCAAGTCAGCCAGTCCTAAAAGGTAGATGGGAGGACGTGAAATAAAGCCATCTACAAAAGAGATATCTCGGCCAAAAGAGCCACCTGACCTATATGGTCATCATGTCATGCCGGGTTGTTACGTTTTATGATATGCTATGTATATTTATGAAAGCATGTGATGCCATGTTTATGAAAGTTAAATGTTCAAGAAATGTATACGATGCTCACATTGCTTACGCTATGCTATGCTATGTATGATATGAAAATGATCCATGGTATTTTACGTTCATGTATTCGTTGTTATTCACTAAGCTTTGGCTTATGTTTTAGAAAAACAAATTTCAGGTAGTCAATCCGAGGAGCCGAAAGGAGGTTGAACAAGTCAGACTTAGTTTTGTAAGCCCGAGAGGCTTTATGTTGTATTGTGAGGGCGAGACCCTATGTTATGTATTTAGTCTATGTAAGTTTGAAGTTGATTTGGGATGTATGTAAATTGAAATACATAGGCACAGCTCTGTACACTGTATGGACACACACACTTTGTTATTTTAGATACTATGACGTTTCCGCGAAAAGAAAAATTATTAGCATTATAAATGCACATGCACAGGTGATCAACCGGAAGAAATGGTAAGTTGGCCTTGGTGGGTCAGCCGCCGGCCATCACACGCCCACGATCCGCATAGACCGGGTTGCGGGGCGTGACAATTATGGTCCTTGAAAAATGTGGAAAGCAGAAACAAGTCAGATACCCATGTTTAAGGCTGTATTTGGATCAAGGATTTGGAAAGGGAAGACGGAATGGAAATGGAAAAGGCAGACTATCCAACCGTTTTGATCCAAACACAGCCCAAGTATACTTCATTTTTGCAGCAGTGATGACAAACAGAAAAAACACGAAGATCAGCATGAACCGTGGTCATGACATCATCAACCTGGCAGCTTCTCTCAGGATTCTCAACCAGCCTTTGTTTATGTCTATTAAAGATACCACACCTGAAATTCTCAAACATGGCCTCTCTACCATCATTCAAAATTGATAAACAGTCTCTATTAGAAAACAAGTTTTCAATATCATCATCCCCACACAGCTTTATCCCAACTGGTTAGATTTCCTAACTTTGCAATATGTTCACCATTAGGTCTCAAGAGGATCTCTTCATCAATAGCATCACATGATATTTACCAGAAATTATAGCTTAATGAATGTATCTCCAAAAGCTGGACATATTTTACCTTTGAGACTGTCAACCTCAATGTTTAGGTGGGAAACCTTCAAGGAAGAACGATATACTTTTTTGGAGCATATAGTATAAGAGAAAAGGGATGTTTGTAAAACATCTACACAAGAAACAATTTCGTAAGAACTTCAAGACATAAAAGGTCCATGGACGGTTGCAGCTGATGGGAATCGGATTCATTCTTCTTTCACAGAAATTCGACTGCCCTTAACATTGGAAATTCTACAACATGAACAAATAATGCCCCTCAGCCACTTATAAAGGAAATATTATTCTTTATTAGTTGAATAGGTTTTATCCCAACCATCTGATATTCTCAATATGCATGATTGTTTACAATTAGGTCCCAAGATCACTTCATCCATGACTTTAGTTGCCTATTACTAGAAGAAATTATATTAGTGCGTGTAGCTCCAAAAGCTCAAAACTTTGAGGCTCTCTCATGTTTAGCTGGGGAACTTCCTAGGAAGCACCATATATTTTTTTGTAGCATATTGTATGTGGGAAAGGAATATTAAACATATCATCCAAGTGAAAAAACTATTTTATCATGTACTAAGGCCTGAAATTCCCCTCAGATACTTGAAAAGGGTAACCCCACCCCTTCTCTCACTCTCTCTCTCTCTGAAGCAAATAAGATAGGACTCGCATAATTCCAGCCCCTTAATCTCTCCCTAATAAAAATAGTCAAAAGATTCATTATAACAACCAGAGAGACCTCCGGTTGTTTAGATATTAACTCGACCACTTAATCGTGCCGATATGAATAGGGTCTTCCCTTCCAGGAGCAGCACAACAGTCAATAGTGCTCTCACCAGGTTTTGGATCCACAATAGAAACTACTAGACCTGTAATGAGAATAACAATTAATGTATTTTAGGATTCAAAATCAAGTGTTTTCCTCGTGAATAGACAGGATAAGTAAATCAGCCCAAAACATAACACTCTCTCTCTCTCTCACTCTTTCACACACACACACACAAAAAAAAAAAAAACATCATATAAGGGAACAACACAAGGTCACATTCTTTTAGCAACCATGCCTATGCATGTCTATTTGTTCATTTGCAGGTCAAAAATAATGTCTTTTATGACAACATGGTTTTAAGGTTGATAGTTGTAGGTCTCCTTGTCCATTAGTTGCTCAAAGCATTTCATTGAAGCAATGGGGTGTCACCTTAATTTGATCAACAAATTTTAGGCCACAGCATTTTCCTTGCGAAAGCTCAGGTATTCAATCAAAAGAAAGAGACAAATACATGTAATCAATTTTTGTAAATAAGTTTTAATTTCACGACGGGAACGCATACTATACCAGAATTTCATATACTAGAATTCATAGTTCAACCAATGTCTATCCTACTATAAGACGAATCAAAAATTAACCTGCACTCTCATCCTGGACCGAATATAACCCTTCTTTCAGTAATCCGGATTGAATCACAATCTGAAAGATGGAAACAAAAAACAATTGGGATTGATCGTTGACATTCACATTGGTAATACCATAATACCTTTCTTATTTAAGAAGCATTGCAATTTAGCCCAACCCAGGTTACGGAAAGGGAGAGACGTTCATGTATATTATGTCATATATAGAGGAATGTAATTAGTTATGAATGGAGAAAGTTGTCTAACTTGCACCATGGCATAGATAGATAGGGACCTGAATGCACTTTTTTTTTCTCGAGATAAGTTGGTGGGAACCTGAATGTAGCACGATTCTATTTCAATGGCTCATTTTCCTATATATGATGCAGATATGGTAGGCCGGTGACAGATCATCGGGACATATCCTTTCTCTGGTGGGCCCGCAGTTGCTATGCTCACTCAGTGCACCTACCGGAATTCAGTCGGGTGGATAGGTAGCTATATTAGCGCAAGTAAGCAAGCTCTGGCAACAAGCAACTCCATGAGCGCGTTAGTGTGCTTTTTTAAGCCAGCAAACAGTCAAAGTCTTCTATAAATATGGAACCCATAGATGGAGTAGTCGCTCAGGTTAAGGAATTTGACTGTGGTGATACTCATTCCTGAAAACATTCCCAATTAGGTCAGTAGCTGGCCGAGTAGCTGATAGACCAAATAAGCACAGTAGCTATTTAGAGCCGAAGGAGCTTTATTTGGGATTCTATAGCCTACGCACATGAGCTACTTTATTTATTTTCCCTTTTTGGTAGGTGAATAGAACCCCAGAAGCAAGTTTCTCAAGGTAAAACAAGTAATGAAAAAAATAGGAGGAGATATGCTCACCATATTGAACTTTATACCTGCATCCCTGTTCTGATTCGAACAAAATCATCTAAATGCAGAGAAATCTCATGTGGAACCTGAAGCTCAAGAAAAAGAAGTAATTATATGAATATAAGAATATCATGAATTAGGCATGCCTACGGCAATAGAAGTGCAGACATTTCAACAAGGAAAAAAAGTCGAGAACAGGAGATGGTAGCGGAATGTACATGCATGTGTAAATTCTTATACATGTAATATAAGGAGAGAGGGAGAGATAGAGATAAGCAGATATATACGAATACATATAAACATTTAGGCACTTGTACACGCAACATGTGTGTGAATGTGGTCCCATGTGCATGTGTTGATTTGCAATCATGCATCCATGCATGTATGTGTGAGCGTGCGAGCGTGCATGCGAGCGAGTAAAATGACAACATATTAAGAAGACAACAGCATTAATCGAACACCATCAACATTTGAAACTGTGTCACGAGGTCAGCTCTTGTAAAACCTTTCACATTGTTTGCCCTGACATAGACATTGAAGAACTGATTATGATAATCGTAGAATGACCTTACTAAAAGATAAGAAGATTCAATTACAAAACTCAGGCTAAAACAGGGATTACTATTATTCCACGTCATCAGCTTAATAGCTTCTTCACACCCGAAATACTTTGTCCATCATCTCACCATCCACTAACAATTTTAAAAAAAAGAGAGTGAGATAAGAGTAAACATGATAATTATCACTGAATACAAACAGAATGACTGCGTTCGTGAATGGACCAACAATTAACTGTACACGACACAAATTGAGATCTGGAACATCCACTGAACTCCTTGCAATTGAGCAATGGAAGTTTGTCAGATGATTCTCCATGACTAGACAGTTGGGGGCCCTTTGTCTGTGAAACTGCGGGAATGAGGATTCTTAACCATGGCTTTAAACTCCAAGTTCAAGTATAAGCTTACTTTTCTAGGGTTTAAAAACCAAAACGAAGTATAGGTAGTGCTCAGCTAACAGGGTCTTTAAAATTCTACTTCACAGCTAATAATGTGGGAAAACGGTAAAGAAACTTTAGTTAGAATTTTCCTTGAAAAGGATCGTAAAACCAAATCAAGACGTTTACTTTATAGCAAGTTAGCAACTACCTCTATGCTTAGCTGCATATCATCATTGACAGTTATTAATAGGAATATATATATATATATATATATATGCACTTGTATATCAGAATGGGAAACTTACATCAGGATGAGAATAAAGGGTGGCAAGTGCACGTTGGGCACGGTCATTGCCTTCAAGTTTGGGTAAAGGGAGTGAGTTGTTCTCCTGCAGATTCAAATAATAACAGTCACTAAAACTAATCTAGCTACCACTTAACTATGCCTAGAAAGAACAGGAAGGCAAACCTTAAGCGAAAGTAACTTCTAAGAATTCCATTGACCATGTTACCAGCACCAGGTCTAAGAGCAACCTTTGCAAGCCTCAGATTCTGCAAACAATGAATGCAATATCGATGTAACAATGAAATAAAGCTCCCATAAGAAAGTGATGAGAAAATATTTAAAGAGAGATTAAGTGGGAAAAAGTGCATGAACCCTGGTCAAATGGGTGTTATCATATGCATCGCGATGGACTGATATATATAGGTTTTGTGTCTTGGTATTGGCTCCATGCACTCAATTAGTTCAGAAAAATGTGAAATTTAGTTACATTACCTTCTGACCATTGTACAGAGTGGATAATAAAACAGGTCCTCAACCATCATTTTCTTTTTTGGTTTTATTCAAAAGAAAATCCAGAACTTTAAAATTGATTCAATTAATATCAAAAGTGTATTGCCAGCTGAGAGATAGAATTGGTGGTTCTAAAACCAAAAGGGTGTTACCAGGAGAAGAGTTACCTCACATCCCATTTACAGCTTATTCTCTTAAGAAGAATTGTTGTTCAAGCAACAAGTTTTGTAATAAATCTTAGAAAACATAGATCAGAGAAGTTCTAGAAGAAAAAGTTAAAAACATAAAATTTACCTCATCTATGACAGCATGGGGGGCATATCCAGCTTGACAATCTCGTAGAAACCAATTCGAAGAACCTAAAATAAAGATGCAAACAAAATTTAAGTACAAGGAGATGTTTGGTATCTTTAAGGTTCAAAAGCCTAAAGTAAAAGAGGCAGCTTCATATAAAGACAAGAAAAGCTCGTAATGTTCCAGTAACTGGAATAAACAGGGGAAAAAACTAAAAATGGAAGCAAGCAATTTAGGAACATAGTTATAAAGGAGAATCCTATTTGATTGTGAGAACTCCTCCAATCGTGATCAAGATTGGCATGTACAGCTTTATTTGAATTTCACAATTCCTACCATTGGTTATACAGCGTGAACGAATTCCAGATGTTCACAAGCTATAGCTGCTATGGCCAGGAAACTCATAATGTCTGCTAATCCACCTTTACAATAAAGAATTTAAGCAATAATATCTTTGAAAATCATAATCCTATAACATGAGACTGATCATGAATCCGTAACAGAAGTGGTTCCATGATTCCAAAAGTGTTCTCATCATGGCATAATGAAAGGATCAAATGACCCAGATATCTTCTCCAACGAATTGTGAGGCCAACAATGTCTGTGACCTGTAAGGTAAAAAAGTTTAGAAGTGTTTAGTACCGTAACAGGCCCACAAATGTCATAACGATACCATTTGTCCAAGATAAAAAAATAATCGATTTAGAATATAGGCCCACAGATTGGAGGCACTGCAAGTAAGCTTCTATATGAGTATACCACAAAGGCTAATATGGCATTAATTTGGGGTCTACCAGAGTAGCGGTTTCATGTTAATGCCGGTAATTTGGCTAGCTCTTTAGAATGCTGAAACCGCTACCAATAATACTTAGTTTGGAGGCACTGCAAGTAAGCTTCTATATGAGGATACAACAAAGACTAATATGGTATTAACTTTGGGGTCTACCAGAGTAGCGGTTGCATATTAATGCCAGTAATTTGGCTAGCTCTTTAGAATGCTGAAACCGCTACCAATAATACTTAGTTGTAAAGGATATAATCTTCCCTTTAGAAAGAGGGCGAAAACAAAACACCAAACCAAACCAAACCAAACCAAGCCAAGCTTAGGGTGAAAACAACATATAAGAACAAAATTAAGGGACTGACTAGTCTGAGATCTCTATCATCCAAGGCACGAGTGTGAAACCCCAGAGTTCTTTCAACGTATCCCATCTCATTATCACCAGAACCTTTCCCTTTCTCGTTCAAAAGGTCAGCAAAAGCACCACCAAATTCTATTTGCATCAACCTCACTGCAAACACTGTATGAGCTAAACCAAGAACAAAGGAGAAATCAACGTACAAATACGAATTCCAACACACCATTTCAAATGATTTTTCTATTTCTGCTATAATTTTGTTTCACCAAATGAGCGCACAGACTGGTGATGGAAGTAATTACTTTAAGAAGGCAAACAAACGTCCAGATCAAGTGCTATCATGCGATTGTGAAAATAAAGTGCTAAATGAAGCCACAAACATCAATATTACCAGATCTATAAGGAGAAACCTCCAAATTCAGCTTCTCGGTTCTTTGGGCAGGACTAACAGGACCTAGAAATCATATTGTGTAAGCTACCCAACACAATAAGGAACTAAACAACTATCAAATACGAGGAAGGCTTTTGCACATATCGCCTCATAACATTGTTTCTTGCCACTTTCCATCAGAAAAAAACGTTTAGTATGGGAGAACAAGACAAGAGAAGAACATAGAACCAACGTCATATTACCAGCTCTATGAGGAGTCCAAATTCAACTTCTGGGTTCTGTGTGCAGGACTAACAGGACCAGCAAATCACATTGTGTAAGCTACACTACACAATGAACTAAACAAATATCAAACAAGAGAGAATTTCCGCACGTGCCGCATCAGAACAATGCTTCTTACCACTTTCAACCTGAACATTAGCAGCTCAAGGCCAAGACAGCTTAGATGCTGGCCTAAGATTATATTTGTTTTATACACACACACACACACACATGTATATAGTACAAATATACCACAAATTATAGAACATTCAAATGTAGACATTGCTTATAGCATATTCCTAATAGTATCTATAATGGTTGCTTTTGCATAATGAAGCTTTCAAAATTAAAATCAATAAAATCATATTTAAGATCACTAATGTCAAAATAATAATTAAATAAATTAATCATAATATCAATTTAAAAGAACGTGCTACATAAAATGGACATGAAAACTTAACTAGTAATTTCATACTCCAAATTCAAAAAATAATAATAATAATTTAAACTTAAATTTACAAATAAAAAGTTCTGAAGAGCCTCACTTCGATTTTTGTTCTTAGGCCCCAAATATGATTGAATTCTTCAGAAGTATTTTTTTTTTAATTTCCGTCTTTTAAGCAATGAAAAATACAGGACTCAAATTGCATCTACATTATTTTCCCACGTTTTCTTGGAACCCAAACACGACGAACCGATATTGCCTTTTCCGCGAGTAGAAGTTGCTGAATTGGGCCCTCGGTTCTTATTGGTGAACTTCGATGGTTCAGAAGCTTTATATATATCGGCAGAATTGATTACTCGGACGGAGAGAACATGCGCCATTGAAAGAAGAATCGAAGGGTTTTGTAATTAGGGTTTATCGCCTGAGAGGATGAGTAGAGAGAGAAAGCTAGAAGAGAGAGAGAGAGACATTCGCGGAAAAGAGAAGCCTAACGAAGTAAAAGAACCAAAAGGGTCTCTCTCTGTACACCACAA
>BRYF01000017.1:12650000-12655000 GCA_030159135.1 Actinidia polygama | reverse complement strand
TCAATAGCTGTCGCTAAGCTAACCATAGTCGAGTAAACCTTGGTCGAGTTTTCTGCAATTTTGTTCCTTATGGACGGTCTAAGTCCCCTCATAAATTGTTTCGCCTTCTCTTCCTCCGTAGATACAAAGGCCTTTGCAAACCTAGACAAAAGCGTAAACTTTGCCTCATATTGCGCTACCGTTATGGTTCCTTGAAGCAGATTTATGAACTCCATCCTCAATGCCTCCTTCGCCGTATCTGTAAAGTATTGAGCTAGGAAAGCTTCCTTGAACGGTTCCCACTTCTTCGCCACACTCACCTCCACGGTCTTCCACCATTGAAAAGAGTCCCCTTGTAACTGATACGATGCAAATAACACTCGCAAGACTTCCTCCGTCACTAGAATTGTGTCTAACGCTCTCGTAACTTGCTCTAGCCAATCCTCTGCAACCAAAGGATTCGGTTCGCCCCGAAAGTCGGCGGACGAAGCTGAAGAAAAGCCTTCATGGCCGTAGTAGCCTTAGTGTCTGCAGCTATAACAGGCACTTGCATCGCCTGCAACGTGTTCCTCACCACTTGCTTAATGGCAGTGAACATCCCTTGCATAAATTCAGCACCACCAAATGCTATAGGTGGAGCACCTCCAGCACCTCCAACATTCCCTCCAGAAGCATTGGCTCCTCCTCCCATCACAGATTCTTGATGGTTCTCACCATCACCCTCTTCATGTTCCCCACGAGCTCTATCTGCTCCGCGAGTCCCACGAGCTCTAGGCAGTGACCTAGCACGGCCTCTAGCTTGACACGGCGGCATGTTCTACACGATGCCACAAGAAAACAACAACATAATCATATACATTTATGATTTAGACAAAACACTTACTCTACAATATGTAAATCAATAACACTTAGCTTGCATGTTCATGTTATCTCAATTATATATATAATACTCTCATGTTATTCCTCAATAACTAGACACGGAAACAAATGTGGCTTAACCACCCCACGGCTCATAGGTATTCGAACTTAGAGCTCTGATACCATGTTGTCACGCCTCAGATAAACAGGACTCGGACACGTAAGCAAACACCCTAATGAAAGAAAGTCAAACTAAGCCACACAACAAAATTATATAATAATATCAGAGTATAACTAATCCCTCTCGTGGGACCATGCTCTCTATGAGCTATCATAGTACAAAACAAAATGATAGTACATGGACAACGCCGCACCGAGCCAAAAGAATATTACAATTCAAATTACACCTTAATAAGTTCATTAACTAAAATAAGCAAAACGGCATCCCTATGCCTCAAGGGTCAGGGTAAATCTCGGTACCTGAAATTCATTTAATTGTAAAGGTAAGTTATCTTGAAATTGTTTAATAATGGGCTTGATGTATCAAGCCAAAATCATGATATGTATGTATAGAATAAATTTCATGATGCAATAAAATAATGCGTGCATTTATATTAAAATACATTTTTCAATTCATGATTTCTAAAAACCAACAAGTTCCCAAACTTTCCAACATTCTCAAAAGCATTGATCTAATTATTCCAAATGACATGCCTAGGCTAATACCTAAACCGGCCTCATCATGCGCCAAGCATATGAGACAATATCCGGTAGGGAATTTAGCACTATCGGTAGACAGACTTTCAGAGGCTAAATAAAAATATTCACTACCGGTAGTGGATTTATCACTACCGGTAGACAGACTTCCATAGGCTAAATAAAGATGTTCACTATCGGTTGTGGATTTATCACTACCGGTAGACAGACTTTCATAAGCTAAATAAAAATATTCACTACCGGTAGGTACGTCCTAATTACGTAATATATAATGAGAAAAATTTGTAACCTCACAGACTAGGGTTCTAACAGACCACCCCTACCAAAAAAAGCCAACGTCCTCGTCGATAGGGTCTTCTTTACACGAATTGCATTCAGCAACTGCAATGGATTGATTCTAGTTATATCCGAATCAGATCCCTCCCTACTTCCATTAGCAATAATGGCATTCAATGTCTCATGCTTGGAACAATCTTTGGCTATTCTTATTCTGTGAGTCATCCGCCTTTTGTTTGAATTTCAAACCATTGTCTTTCCCATTCTTACATCCCAATTTGTTCTCGTTGAACTCCGAAGTCAAGGGATTGCCCAACTTGTAGTCAAACAAACCATCAGCAACGACGATGGTAGAGGACAGATCATTGGTGCCCAAAGCGACGCAACTCCAACTACGCCCAATTCTGCAACCCAGTCATGAAATTGAATAGTTTTTCTTCCTTCGACATGTCCCTGTATGTCCAACAAGAAGGAACTAAATTCTCACATATTCTCTCATCGTGCCTGTATGCTTCAGGTGCCGCAGCGACTCCCTTGCAACCCAAGATGAATTGTAAGGCATGAATTGATCCTTCAACTCCTTAAGTACGTCCCATGTCTCAATCAAGGGACGTGTCTCATCACCCATTCGCGTTCTCCACCAGAGTTTAGTATCTACAGAGAGATACATACTAGTGAATGATACTTTCTCACCGTCTGGAATGCGTGCAGTCTTGAAATACTGCTCCATATCCTACAAAGGATTTCAGTTCAGGGACTTTGATTTTGTGGGAGCGGCGCTGTGGCCACTACCAGCGATCGCCTTCTTACGAGTGATATTTCCGATTCCACATCATTGAGTCTTTCCCTTAGCTTCCGACAATGTCGTCATGTCTTCCAACATTTCTGTTAACTGTGTTGCAATCTTCGCAACATGCTTTTCATGAGAATCCCTCAAGGACAGAAAGCCTTCTGCCACAGCATCTAGCCGATCCGCCAGAGAACGAGTCTCATCTAGACTGGTGGGCACTAGAGTTGCAAATTTAGGTCGGGCCCGCAAACCTGCCCGGGTGCCGGACTGGCACTGTAGCAGGTTGGTTAAGACCGACCCGTGAAGAAACCCGACACCGACCCGAAACCCGTTATGTATCGGTCGCTGGTTGGGTAGAATTTTCAAAGCTTGACCCGCTAATAAATCTAGCCCATTTAAACCTGTTATCCGGCTCGAACCAACCCGCCAAATCGACCCAACTCAGCCGGCCCATTAGCCCGTGTGTTGTGCCCGTTATCCAAGCCCGTTACTATAGCAAAACGTTGAAAAATTTGAGTTTAGTGGGAATCGAACTCTCGACCTCCCACCCCCAAACTCGGACACCCAACCACTTGGACCAACCATTCATTTGCTAATACAAACATTATATTTAATATATAAACACTTAATTCCAGAGTTAAAAAAAAAAGTGTAAAAGTTTTGAGTTTAGTGTGAATCAAACTCGCGACCTCCCACCCCCAAACTCGGACACCCAACCACTTGGACCAACCATTCATTTGCTAATACAAACATTATATTTAATATATAAACACTTAATTCCAGAGTTAAAAAAAAAAGTGTAAAAGTTTTGAGTTTAGTGTGAATCAAACTCGCGACCTCCCAGCCCCAAACGCGGACACCCAACCATTTGGACCAACCACTCATTCGCTAATACAAGTGTTATATTTAATATATAAATACTTAATTCCAGAGTCAAAAAAAACAAAGAAAAAGTGTTGCCTTGAGTTCGAACTTGAGACCTCCAGGAAGAAATAAGGACACACAACTACTGCACCAACCAATCATTTAGTGATGAGAATAAAACATTTAATATATAAACACATATTACACGTGTCAGCTAACTGCTGTTTCTCACGCCTAATGGCTCTTTTGATACTTTTTGAATTTTTTGGACTTTTTTACCCAAGGAATTTTCCGATACTCTTCATCATGGAACGTGATCTCCTAACTCCTTCGGCATCAATTGTGGCATCGGAGGTAGCTTTTAGTGCAAGTAATCGGCAAATGGAAGAAAGAGAAGCTCGTTAAGCCCAGAGATACTAGAGTGCCAACTTTGTATTAGAGATTGTGATAATAAAAAGTACAGAATACAACACGAGGTTACATAAGAGAATTACATCCTTTAACCTTTCAACAACATGGATCTAGCAGACGACGATGAAGCGACCAAAGACAATAATTAGTCGATTTTTTTTTTAATTTTTACATTATACTTTGTAATGAAAGAATGAGTAATGTAAATGAATGATGGAATGGTGGTTAAGTAGGTGCCAACCGTACTTAACTATAGTGATGCAAATCTCAACCTAGTTGGGCATAGCTATGGCTAAACGGGCCGGGCTGGCCCGGACCGGTACTGTAGCTGTATGGGCTTAGCCCGACCCGTAGCCGGTTGGGCCCGTTACTATAGCGGGCCGGGTAAGCCCAACCTGGCCCAATTTTTGCAGCTCTAGCGCCCACCAAGGCTTCCAATCGCGTCAGCTGATCCCAAACCAATTCCAATCCACCCAGCCATCGTTTCTTGCTCTAATACCATTTTTTTTTTGATAAGTAAAGATTATATTAAAACGCGCAAGACGGGGCGCAACCCTAAGAACGAAACAACCAAAAGCCTTTACATGATAACGGAGGGATGTAGATCTCCCAAGAAGTCTACCAAGCTAGAAGGAGATGAAGAAAGGGCACTCCTCAACCATAAGAAAAGAAGGGAGAGTAGAGAGGCTTTTAAGAAAATGAGGGAATTTTCTATATCCTCAAAACGCTCGAACATTCCTTTCACACCAAATGCACCAGATAAGACCTAAAAGAGCAACCCTCCAAGCTAGTTGTTGTCTGCCTCCACGACATTCCTGATTTCAGCACACAAATAGCTCCCTGATTGAACCAGGCATAACCCACTATACCCCAAAAATTGAGAGAACGAAGCTCCATAACTTGGTAGCAAAGTCACAATGTATATGGAGATGATCAGTAGTTTCCGCGTTTCTCTTGCACATGTAACACCATTCGTTCACTACCATCTTTCTCCTTCTAAGATTATCAATTGTCAAAATGGCACCTTTGGTAACAGCCCAACCGAAGAAGCACACCTTGCTAGGCACTTTGCTGACCCACACCCCTTTCCAAGGGAAAGTGGGAT
>BRYF01000017.1:12620000-12625000 GCA_030159135.1 Actinidia polygama | reverse complement strand
CAGAATCCACTAGAAGCCGAACCAGAGCTGGGCCATGAACATATCAATCCAAAGCCCATCTTGCTGGTTCTCGTTGTTTTTGGATGTGCATTAATGATTGCATAAATCTTGTATGCAACTTTTCCCTTCACTGGTTTTGTTTCAAATAATGGAAACGTCTCCTTCTCCTTCTCCTTCTCCTTCGCCTTCGCCTTCGCCTTCGTCCACCAGACACTCTCTTCTCTTATAGAGGGACTGATTCTATCTATATTTTAACAAGTAATGTCCATTGAACTTTAAATTACAGCAGGCGTAGCCATGAATCTCAATTGTACACTAAACTGTCAGTCCGTGTCTTCTTGTCATTGTCGCATACCGAGTAAAGATTGCGTTGCGTTGCGTTGCGTTATCATCAACTAATAGTAGGAAAATCTCATTTTGCAAAACCCATAATAAATAGCGATGTTAGAGGGCAAAGGATGTCTTCTAGACAGACTTTGGTATCACCGATGTTCTCGAGCCCTAGTTGGCTTAGTGTTTTTTTTTTTTGAGCTATTTAATTAGATTGCTTTGTTTTTTTTTAGTGATTTTTTTATTTATTATGTGATCAAAAAATTTATATTCTCAATTTCTCTCGATGAAATACAACAATTTTATTCAAATTAGAAAAAAAATTACTAAAAATAAAAGAAAACTATTTTTACTAGACAAATAAGCTAATTTTTGTCTTTAATCAATATTTTTTCAAATTTAAATAATTTTCTTTACATTTTCAGATTACTCTTATAAAGAAAAATTCAAAATAATATAAAATATTGATCAAATAGTAAAAAAAAACACTAAAAATTTAAGAAATTCAAAGCAACTAAAATAATTCAATATCAAACTAGGCATCAACGGTTATTCTTTACATCCTATATGAAAAGAGCACTATTCATAGAAAAGTAATTTTATACACGCAACTATCAACTACAGCAGAATCTCACAAAGTATGGGTATCACTCTGATCATATGTTACTTAACTCACTCTTTGCGATAGAGATTGGAATTGGGATTGAGGCGAATAGTTGTGTACCTACATTTGTTTTTACAGAATGAGTCGAGCTGATTTGATCCATCTCGATCGGAACATCACGGAAACATGTCATGATCTTGCACTGAATAATTTTCTTTGGCGGATTTATTATAGTGTTGACCTTCCGATATATTTGGAGAAGAGCCATGCACGTGCCACGTGGTGGTCTTGGCCTGTGGTTGAATTCAATTGTTCGAGATTTGAAAAAAGAAATGATGAATATATTTAATTTAGGAAAATAATTTTTACACTCTTTTTTTTTATATATCAAATATACTCTATTTTTTGTCCTTATTATGGAATGTATTTGATAAAAAAAAGAGTGAAAAATAAATTACCAAATGCACTCCATAATAAAGACAAAAAATAGAGTGTATTTGATAAAAAAAAAAAAAGTACAAAAATCATTTTCCTTAATTTATTATTTAAACTATAACTATTGATACATTTTGAATTCATTAACATTTTTCAAAAGTGCCAAAAAAAAGATTACGAGGGTCAGACGTTGTAACAACTATACGCATAATTTTTAAGAAAATTCAATTCCTACTATTTTTTCTTAAACCGATTTCTTGTTTGTAAAAGATTTTTTTTTTATTTATTAAAAATTAGTTATTTATTTAAATTCATAAAATCAAAAATTAGTTATTAACTAATGAATAATTATTAATTAAAAATATCTGTCTCCCCACCCATGTTTGTGGCATGTACCGTATTTTAAACTCCTCTCTTGAGATACTGTTTATGGGTAAGTGATGATTAGATCTCCATGTTTATGGAATTTAATTTTTTTTCTTTTCTTTTCAATTTTGAGGGTGTTTGCAATCGTTTCTAAGAGTCGGTTTTAAATTTTGGATTTTTTAAAAGCAGTTTTTGAGTGTTTGTTAATCCAAAACAACTTTAAGGTGATTCTAGGAATATGAAAATGATGCCTAAAAGCTGATTTTTTGAAGTTAGGTTTGAAGCGTTTTGAAACAGATTGATTCTAGTGTCATGAAAGTATTTAGAGACAAAATTATCCCTTCTAATTATTTTTTGTTAAAAAAATAAAGGGCAAAAAACACTACTCCCCAACTTTTATCCACAATCTTGCAGTCACAATAAACAAGTTTATCGATTTCTACTAAAATCTAAAATCTAAATCAGAATCTTTTGCCAAAATTTAAAAGTTAATTTCCACCGTTATAATAAACGCCCCCTTTAACCCTAACCAACAATAAACTATGTTTGTGTAAAATTAATGAAGTTAATCAGAGTTAAAATAGAGCATCTCTAGTCTAAAACCAAGTCTTGTTAAAGATAATGGTGGAAGCAAATCCTGTAAATTTTTTTTTACTAAGTTTAGAGTGGAATCACAACTGGTTAGTTAACTTTTCCGTAAAATTTAAATATTAACTTTTAAAAATTTGGTCTATCTGTAATGTGATATGGTGTAAATATATATTCGGAGAAATTACAAAAAGAACCACGGGATTTGATCTTAATAACAGATTGATTATAATTAAAATCTTTCATCAGTATTTGTTTCATTAGGATTGACTTAACCAAGTAATTATTGTCAAAAAATTGAGAAAACAGTATCTTTCAAAGTTATCAGCTTTTAAAATATTTAATCGATGCAATTAAGACTCATTTTAAAGTTAAAATTGATGCAATTACGATTCATTTTTAAGTTAAATGTTCAATTTATTTTTTAGAGTTTTGCTTGAAAATGTAACCTAATTGCATCGATTAAAGGGTGATAACATTTAAAGACGTATTTTTTTTTATTTTATGGCAAGAATTAATTTATTTCGTCAACTCTAATAAAATAAAATAAAATAAAAATTAATTGTAATCAAATCAAAACTCTAAATATTAATTTATTATAATTAAAATTACATGATTTAATTTGTTCATGGTTCAAATCCTATTTTTTCTTCTTTTCCATAACTTAATTTATTTTTATGAAATACGCTTCTCTTTAGTTCAGAATGGACCTATGATGTGGCAGTGGGGCCTCCGTGGGGCCCATTATGATAAAAAAAAAAGATCGCTTGATGATTTCATTACATTTAAAAAAAAGATCCCTGATGATTTCATTACATTTGTATTGTATATTATATTCTCAAAATCATAACTATCACCTATATTTTTTAAAACAATTGTAACAACATCACATACCTATATTTATCTGATCAGATCCATTTGATTTTTTTCGTTTTTTTGACTGCTCTGACTAAAGGATCTGAAAAATAAAGAACCAGGCTTCTTTGCAATTTTATTTTGGATTGCAGTGGTGCATGCAATCTAAGTATTTTATATAATACAAATCATTGATATTGTAGACTTCATCGATAACTTTAATATTGTAAAAAATTATGTTGATCAGATACAGATCAATATTCGATCAATATCAATTTATATCAAGATAAAATGATATAATCATGTATTCCACACTCATTTATTAAACTATAAAACAGTACTAAACGGATAGTCCGATGAATGTGATTCTTTAACAATCTTTACAACATTTGAATCACCAAAATTAGCCTAAAACAAGACCCAAAATAAAAATATTTTTGGCCTTTTTTGCCTAGTTTTTTGGTAGAGCAGATGATTTTTTAACCATTTTTTCAATACTTGTTTGGCTTAGATTTTTATTAAACCCAACGACCATTAGTGAATTTTAACTAATTTATGGTTTAAAAGTTAGATATTTTTTAGCAATGCCAAACAAGAAAAGTTAATTTTTTTTATCTTACTTTTCATATTTCATCCAGAAAATAAAAATACTAAAGCTCTATTTTGTTCAATTTTAAGAATCAGGTTGGCGGTTTTCAAAAAAAATATGAGATTTTTTTAGAAAAAAAACTTCACTTTTCAAAAAGTATTAAAGGGCAAGAGAGCATTAAATTGGCTAAGGAAAGTTTGTACATTTAATGCATCCATTCCTTTGATCATCACATTTGGATATAGAAAATGCTATGGGTATCCTAATGTTACACCCCAAATGCACACCTAGGTGAGGTGGAACATTTGGATTGGCTGGGTGTGGGGTCCACTCAGTTATGTCAGTCAATCCAAATGTTCTACCTCACCCAGGTGTGCATTTGGGGTGTAACATTGTGATACCCATAGCACTACTTTTTGGATATACCAATATAATGTGAAGAAGTGACACTAGTCAATTATTGATAAGTACAGTGTTACATTAGATGGTATCTAATTAGGATACTTGAGTATGAACAAGACACAAATGAACACATGGGGGGTTCGAGGGTAACGACTACTTCCTCAAAAGTCCATTATTTACGTGTGTTCGCTATTGCAACACCTTTTGATTGTATAAAATACCCGTCATCCCAAAAGTTCTCTATACCTTTGTCACAAACATTTCATTATATATATACATTTGAAATCTCAAAATTAAAATCCTGCCTGCAAAACTAGACATTTAAAACTTGAAATTTCAACTAACAATCTTCAAAATTTTGAAATTTTAATTATCGAAAGTCGATGTTATGACAAACATTACCACAATTTCTAGAATAAATAAAAGCAGAATGAATTATGTATATAGATATTCTCTATATGCATTTATTTGTGGATTCCAAACTTTTTTGGTCTATGGATATATGCACATCTAGCTAGGTCCACTCAGGGGCGGAGCCAGAAGATTGGTTCAGTTGGGTCAAAATCATAAAATTTTAAAATAATAATATAATATTTTTTTTCAGTGAGGCCAAATTAGTCTATTTTTTTTTCTATTAGAGTAAAAGTGTAATTTTTTTGTAAACTAAAAATGTAAAAAAATAAAATAAAAAAAAATCAGTGGAGTCAATTGACCCCACTTGCTCCTCTTTGGCTCCGCCCTTGGGATCCACCTATATAGGAAGGTGAAGAGAAAAAGAGCTCATACCCCACTTACCACAAAACATATACGACTAAAAAGTGGGACAATAAT
>BRYF01000017.1:12582500-12585000 GCA_030159135.1 Actinidia polygama | reverse complement strand
TTCATTTAAAAAGGTAATAAATTTTTTGCGGAAACATCATATTAACTGAAAATAGATAAAGTGATGTGCATGCCGTGTGTGCAGAGTTGTGCTTAAGTACTTGAACTTTACATACATAATAAGACCATCTTTTAATTATACATACATAACATGGCCAATATCGCTACATAACACGGTCAGTCTATCGACAAAATACACAAGGTCCTTAGGCCACAAAACTAAGATCTACTTGCTATCTTCTTCTTACGGCTCCTCAGGTTGGTTCCTTAAAAATATTTTTAAAAACGTAAGCTAAAGTTTAGTGAATAACATCAATGATAAAATACCATGGATCATTTCATAGTATATATATATCATTTACCTTGAAACATGTGAGCATAATGTAAACTTTTTTTTGAAACATAGATTTCATAAACTTGAACCTCACAAAATCTTGACATACTGGCTTTCGTAATCATACAAATCATATTTTGAAAATATAACAACTCGGTTAAACTGGGTGACCATATAGGTCGGGTGGCTCTTTAGGCCGGAGATATCTCACTTGTAGATGACACTTATTTCATGTCCCCCATCTACCTTAGGACCTTAGGCTAAATTAAAGTCCCACCACGAGGGACCCCGAGTGTCACTATGCATATATTTTGAACATATTTTGATTAATATGTAATTCAAGCATCCATGAGTTTTCATTCATAGCATAACATCATAGCATATATTTTGAAGATAAGGCATTATATCAAAAACATATCATTTTATGCATTGAAAATATGAAAAATATTTAGATATACATAATACTTGTTGAAAGCATTTTAAAAATAAATAGTTTTATTCATGGCATCGTGTTACTTACCTAAGTTTCCTTGACTTGGTGCTATGCATGGTGTTCCTACATATAAGGTATAGAACCGTCAATTCTATGTTTAATAACAATTTATTAATATAATATAAATTCTCGACTCGGTCTTAGGTTCTCTTGCTTTAAGTTAGAATCTCTTAACCATGGTCCTAAAGTGTCACAATAAGGGTTCAAGAGCCCTATTTTGATTATAATTATAGTATTTTATAAAAAAGGGTTCAAAATTGTCTAAAATTGGCCTTGGCGAGGCTAAAAGTGGCTACCGTTCGAACGCCTCAAAAGTATACTGAAAGTGGCATTCGAACACCAAAGCTAAAAGTCTAGACCGTTAGAACGCTGTTTATGGGCGTTCGAACGCCGATTGCATTTAACAGTAGAAACAGTAGTTGGACTTGTTGATTTTTACCAAAACACTTCTCAAATTTTACTGATTTTTTCCAAGGCTTTGAGGGTATAAAAGACTACTAGTAAGGAACATAATAACTTTAATTCAAGCCCTAATTTAACTCCTATCATGTTAGATCTAAAAATAAAAATAACCTAAAACCCTAACTATACATACACATATATACATGGATTTTTGAGTTTATACCTCCCTCTCCAAGCTCCTTTTAGCTTTGTTGAGCTTCTCTAAGCTCTCATTTTTCTTCCTTTCTTCCCTTTCCTTCTTCCTTTTTTCTTTTCTTCTTTCTCTCTCTGTGTACGTGTGTGTGTGTGTGTTATGAAGTGTGGTGTATGTTTGCTGAGGAAATTTAATCCCATGTGCCTTCACTCACCGTAATCTTGTGTTCCTTTTTTATTTTCTGTTTTTACTGCTACCGTTCGAACGCCATATTAGCGTTCGAACGCCCGTTCAAACGCTAAGAAGGATTTTGGTCAGTAAGGATTCGAATGCTCTACTTACAGTTCGATAACCCCGAGAGCATGACATTTGAATTTTTGGCCTTATCGTTCAAACGTTCATATTGGCGTTCGAACTCTAAGAAGGATTTTGGTGACCATTGGAACGCTAAGAAGAAAACTGGGCAAATTTCTTAACTTTGAATCTTGAGAATTTGTTAACTTTGATTTAGTTCATTTTGACATTTAACTTCTAATACTCGTATTAATTATCGTACGCATTACTATATACGTATAATTACGGGTTTTACGGGCTCAGGGTGTTACACTTACCTTTTAATATTTTACAAATCTGAAGAAGATTTTAATTTTTTAAAAGTGTTGAAGAATCTCAATTCCTCGATTACTCAGAATCTCTCAAGTGTTGAAAGAGTATTGAATCCCGATATTTCAAGCGTTTCGAACTTGAGTTATCTTAGTATCAAAATTTATTTTATTTTGTATCATTAGTATTTTAGTATCGAAATTTTACTTTTCAAAGAAATGGATCCTCGGGTAATTACACTTTAGAATATTTTGAAGACGCTGAATAAGATGAGTTTGAGGGCGAAGGTAGTGATAATGTATCCCAAAAGAATTCAAATAATCTGAATGGCCCCTCAACTAGCACAAGCATATCTAGTAGCACCTGTAGGATACCTAAGAGAGTAATATCGACAGTTTGACAATATTTTTGATGAGTTGAGGTCACTGAAAATGAAAAAAAGTGACTAAAGTTCTTTGTAATTACTGCGAACGTAT
>BRYF01000017.1:12527500-12530000 GCA_030159135.1 Actinidia polygama | reverse complement strand
AAACTGAGTTGGTAACTTGAACCTAGATGAAACCCTAGTCCTCATCACCCTCTCAGTGAATGGAGGTTCAGTTTTCCGTATCAAGGCATCCACGGTAATTGGAGCATTTGCACTGGTATTGATGGCGTCTGTACGGGCATTTAAGTCTCTAATCTTTGGGGTGGTGGACTTATCTTGCCATCTAGGCGCCCATTCATTTCGGTGAGGTTATCTTTCTCTCCTCACGACCTCTTCGCCCTCAATATCGTGAGTCCGTCTAGACGACCGCTAGTCCAACCGGGTAGGGCTTCTTTCTCGCCTAAAGCGTAAGCTCAATGAGCGGCGTCGCCACTTTTTGGATGATTGTGCTCGACCTGAACTGTGGTGACTTTGAGACTCATGGTTGCCAAATCGATGAGAATAGCGAGATCGATTGACTTCTTCTGGTACAGGTGTTGCGACGGGAGGTGGCGGATTATTGGTGGCGAGGTGCTGTATCAGGAGGACATTATTCTCATTCATGATTCTGATTTGTTCGACGATTCCATGCATTTCACGATGAAGACCCTCAAGATCTAGAGCTTGGTAATTGTTTGCCATCGGATGATCTCGGTTATCCAAAGGGCTATTGACACTTGGTCGAGGCAACAAATGGCTGCACAAGTCCATAGAAAGTTGAGAACTGTCGTTCCCACAAATGGCACCAAACTATTGTGGTAGAATTTTAGTGGCGAGCAACCAACAGTTAGAATTTCTCTTCAAGCTTGGTTTTGAACCTCAGCAATGATCTAGGTGACTTGTCAAGGGAACAAACATAATCGGCCGGGGTGAGGCCGCTCAAAATGCCTCCGGCGTGGAGATCAGACCAAGGCGAGTATAAGATCGATTAAATAAAGTACTAGAGCTCTCAGAATAAGATTGCAAATGTATAGCCAAGTAATTGCATGAGTGTACATTTCCTGGTAGAAGAAGCGGAGCGATTTTTTTATAGATGGAGAATGGAGAGTCATGCGAGGAGATTACAACGTGATCTTTAGACAACTAAGTATGGAAGAAAATCCTGGAGATATTGGAGTAATAATAGGAGAATGCCATATGGAGGATAATCTGCAATTATAGGCGACGTGGTGGAGAAGGAATCTTTTGGAGGTAGATTCTCATAGAGGTGGAATCCTCATAGATATGGAGTCTTCATATTGGCAGTGATCAAACTCGCCTATGGGCGAGGTGATGAACAGGTGATAAGCACATAGAAATTGGTGACATAAAGATGTGGTGGCAGGGTCCCTCTTAGCGATGTGCCCATCTCAGTTCGTTGGTAGGTGTGGATTTTATCCCACATCAATGAACATGATCTTTATTATTACCTTTTTTATATATTTTGATAAAAAAATAAATATATTCTTTATATAATAATATTTAGGCTATGTTTGTTAACTATTTTATTTTTATTTTCTGTTTTTTTTATAAATGGGAATAAAAAACTTGTTTGTGTTGCGATTTATAAATAAAAATAAGGCAAAATTACCATCACTATTTTGGAAAATAGTGAAAATAAGAAAAATTTTATTTTGTTTACAAAATTTTTTCATCCAAATTTTTTCAACCACTACCACCAATTCCTTCGCCGCCACCCGCCACTCCCTCCACCACCCCTTCCACCGCCACCTCCTCCTCCTCCACCTCCATATTTTTTAAAACAAGTTAAAAAAAAGGTGGTTAAAAATATATTTTTAGTTTTTATTTTACAGAAAACAAAACAAAACAAAACAAAAATAAAACAAACACAAAAAATAAAAAAAAATAAAAACATTACCAAACATATCCTTAATATCCAATATAAACTTTTCTAGGTGTAGAATAAGATAAAAGATATTTAAGATATTTTTGTTTTTATTATAAAATTTAGTTAAAATTTCTATACGAGTTAAACTAAGCATAAACTTATTGTCTAAGACTCTAGTCTATATTGGTTGTGAATTCAACTTAATAAAGTTTTTAAATCCTTTTTATTTCTTTTTTTGGCACACTATGATTTTGAAGATAAGAATAGTATCTAAATGGTTTTAACCGTTATCTGAATATAATCGGCTTAGAGATTTAGCATTGACAAGCTTACAGTTTGCAAAAGTGTCTACCCTCAACCTAAAAAAATATGAAAAGATTACTTAACGCCAATTTTAAAAACTTAAAGGAGGTTATTTGCAATTTAAAGTTTTTTTTGTATTTTTTAGAATCTTTTAGACTTATGATTGTAATTTTATAATTACACTAAGGACTTATTAACTTCAATTGAATAGTTGAGTGACTAAGTGGATTGAGTAAATACTTTAGGGAATATTCAAACAAAAAGTGTATAGTTTAGGGGTGGTTTTTGTTTTTAACCCTTTGTTTTAATTATTTTTTGGGGAGTAATTACACTATAACCCACCTCCTAACCCCTAACCCGCCGACCCCAATAAACCCATCCCTGCCCAATCCCACAAAGAGAGATTGAGATATCGGGCCGGGGGAGGGTTCG
>BRYF01000017.1:12505000-12507500 GCA_030159135.1 Actinidia polygama | reverse complement strand
TTTTTATCCAACTTCTCAATGGGTATCAACGTAGGGTATTAGAATTAAATTGAAACTACAGAGTTTTTTATTGTTCAAATTAAAGTTGTAAAGACTAAAATGAAATTTTAGTCAAACTACAAAGTCCAATGGTGATATTAACCGCATTTTTTTAAATAATAACTTACCAAAGAATTTGAATAATTAATAAATAAATGAAAAATATGAGATGATCTCGTAACCTTGGAATTCTAGTGCGAGTTCTGCTTTCTAGAAATTAGGTCAATCATTGGATGACATGTGTTTTAGTTAAGAAGCCTTCCTCAAAGCAAATATATTTGGTAGGCCGGACTTATCATTCGGCCATGTGGCCCAATAATAGAGATTTATGATAGGAGTGAGAAAAAAATGGATTGAATTGCAAAACCAACCGAATCGGTTCGAATTGTATGATTAAATTTTTTTGGTATGATTCGGCTCATGGTTTGAAAAAATCAAATCGATAACTTATGGCTCGATTGCAGTTTTTCAGTCTGAACCATGGGCTTTAAACCGTGAGTTATCGGTTATTCACTGTTCGGTTCGATTCACTAATATTCACAGGTTAATTTGGTTCACTAGTATGTGTTTATTTTGCACGCACATTCAGTTATTCACGGTTCACGATGGAATTCGATTCAGAAAAAAAGCCTCTAAGTCATTGTTTACGGTTTGGCTCTCAACCTGATCGAATCAAACCGTAATCATCCCTAATTTATGAGGCCCACTATATAATTTCTCCAATGTTGCAAGGCCCTGAGCTCACCTCGGGTCTGGTTTTGATGATTCCTTTCATTCATTTTTCTAGCTCATTTTTTAGCGTATAGAATATTTAAATCGATCCAATAAAAATAGTTGTGAGATTTGACCATGTTTGATTTTTTTAAAAAAATAGACGATATGTATGAGTTTTTAGATTTATAATATGAAATCATTTAACCATCTTTATCGAATTGGTTTAATCTTTTTTTGTGAGTGATATACACTTAAAAATTAAACGGAACAGAGTATAGATAAGAAATCCATATTAATCCCACGATACAAATTTTTTTTTCTTTTTCGAACCAAGATAATAATATTTCTATCAATAGATCTTATAATCAAATTGAGAAATGCATTTCCTCATTTGATTTGGCAAAGAAAGTAATTTTAAAACTATCTCAATTGTTTTTTTAAAAAATAAAAAAATGGATAGATTAAATCACAAGCAATGATCAAAAAAGAATAGCTTTCTTTTTCCTGTTTTTCTCCCTTTTGATTCATTCAGTGTAATTTTGAAATGGCTTGAAGCCTTGAATGTGATATTTTGTTGTCTAATTGATCCAATAGATAGAAGGTGAAGTTAGAGACCAGACCCTCCTCATCTTAGACTTACCCAAACTGCTGCTGAATATTACTAATTTAGTTTAGGTTTCCCTTGATAAATACAAGAGGAACTAATTTACACCCTCCAACCTTCACTCAAACTTTACTTTTGTTTTAATTTAAACATATTAAATATTGAATTTTGAAAACAATTGCAATGTGGATCTTCCGTTCACATCCGTAAGAATTTTTAGATTCTTTCACTTTCACTTACTTCTTAAACTTGGTCTTTTCATTTATATACCGCTCAAATAAAAATATATAGGTTGAAAAAATATGACCGTTTAAAAATAAAATTTTAAAAAAATATTACCATTTAAATAATACGACCGTTTTAAAAATTGTCAAATAAGTATAAAGATATGCTCTAGTGAAGCACACAAGGGCATGTCAATCCTTTCTAAAAGTAACCAAACCCAATGCTTAAAAAAGAGAGTTTTTGAATGGTTATAGAAAACACTTCAATTAATTATTATTATTATTATTATTATTATTATTATTATTGTTATTGTTAGAAAACAAAAGCAAATAAGAGCACCTCCGAACGTCTTCCTATTATCACATTTTGACAAAATAAAGTAAACAATGAAGCCCTAATAATTGGGCAAATTAATTTCTTACTAGAATTTGACAAAACCATATCTATATCAAACTTGACATAAGAAATGACTTTATTAAACTTGTCAAATCATCAACAATATTTTAGATCTTTAATACAATTTGATACAATAAATAGTCATCACCCATGGGTGGGGGTGGGGGTGGGGGAGGTTGGTAAGGGTTGAGGTGGTGGTTGTAAGCGGCAGGAGGAAGGAGAGGCAGAGAATGGTGATAAGTTATGAGATGCGGTAGCGGTAGGGATAGTGATGGCGGCCATGAAGTGTGGAAGGATTTTCGAGAAATAGGAGAGATGTACATGAAGGTTAACATTGGGATTTTTATTAAAAATGGCATCTGACATCATCAATTTCTATTTTAACGGTCAATTAATGGAGGGAGGGTAATTTCCAGATGATCAAGGTACTAATGTCATCTAGGCAAACCATGGCTGGAGGTCAGCGTATTTCATTCAATTTTTTGTTTTCCCTTTTTCCAAATCAATGCCATTTTTTGCCAA
>BRYF01000017.1:12452500-12465000 GCA_030159135.1 Actinidia polygama | reverse complement strand
TTTTAAAATACATTTAGGTAACATTTGAAAATGTTAAACCATATAAATTGTGGTCACAAACATACTTAAACCATTTTAATTCGTCCTACATAGTTTTTTAAATGAATAAAATTTTATTTAACAAAAAAGGAAAGAGTGAATTTCTCTTTGACCATGGTATGGGACATGTGTGGCTTGCTTCCCTCTCATTTGTTTATCACTAATATTAACTCTATATAATTTGTAGACTAATTTGTACATTAACATCTGCTAATAAAAGTTATAAATTCACCTTAGTATCCTCATATTCTCTCTCTAATGAACTAAACTCGCACGCCTATACACATACATATGTGTGTACAAGCCACGTTCTATGCAATGATTAGTAATTACAATTTAATTTTAAAAATACATGTTATATTTTGTAATATTTTTGTCTAAAATTTTATTTTATCAATACCTACTTTTTTTAGGTTGGAAAGATCTAGAGTAATTATTTGTGTAAGGATATGAAACACCTACTAGGGTTTATTTTTTTATTTTTTCTGAAGCACTACTTTCTCTATAGAAACATCTTTAAGGACATGTCTGGCTTGCTTCCCTCTCATTTATTTATCACTAATATTAACGCTATATTCGAACAATTAAGTTTACATGTAATAGTTAAGTTTATCTATTTGAACAATTAAGTTTATTTGTAATAATTAAGTTATTTGTAACAATTAAATGTATCTGTTTAATAGCAAAGTTTATCAATTAAGTTTATGTTCAAACAATAATTACGTTTATCTATCGGAGAGTATTATGGTAGAAAATAGTTAAAAGTTTATAGTTAACTTTATTTTTCAAAATAGATGAATTGATTATTTGAAATAGTAAAATTTATAGAAGTTGAGTTTTATTGTTTTAAAATGATAATAAGTTTTTACTGTTTGACTTTCCAATGAACTTTCCAATGGTGAAAATTTATCTCTAGAACAATTGTTTGACATTTTAGTAAAATTTTCAATAATATTTATCTGGAACTTACAATGAAATTTATCTTTGAAAAAAAGTTCATTGAAAAGTTGTTGGTCGAAAAAGTTTTCGTGAAATTTACTGAAAAAGTCACTAGAAGTTCACCGAAAAAGTCGTTAGACGTTGGCTAAAAAGTGGTCTTTAGTGGTGATTGCCAGAGAGAGGGTAGTGATGCTAGAAGTTTAGTGAAAATAAGAAGGGGTGCAGATAGTATGGGGGTATTTTTGTTAATGTTTGGGGGAGGGCGAACTGATGAATATTTCAAAATGTTAGTGATTTAATTAATATATTTCAAAAAATATTCCTAAACACATTAATTTCCAAACCCATAAAAAGGAAAAAAAATATTCTGATAAAATAAAATTTTAGACAAATATAAAAACTTTAATGTAACAGTGGAAAATATAAAACGTATAATAAATTTTTTCATAAACAATATTTCCAATATAATATTAGTATTTTTTATTATAAGACATTTTAAAAATTAGATTTAAAAACTTATAAAGAATTACATTGAAAATTTTAATCAGAAGATAAATAAAACAATCGGTAACTTAGGCATATTATCCATCTTAAGCTAAATGATAACGTTTTACAAAGCAAAGTAAAATATACATTTATATCTTAAGCTAAATGATGACAAAGTTTTAAAAAGCAAACTAAAGTATACATTTATTTTAAAATTGATTAAATAATTAAATAAACATTTCTAAACGTCGTAATTACTTACAAGTGCTTGTATTCTAGAAGTAGATGTCTTTCGAACGGAAAGGGTCATGGGTCGTCTTCTTTTGTTAAAGTCCAGTGCCTTCACGTGATGTGGTTTAAGCCCCAATGGAAAAGAACCCGTCAGGTTGGTCTGCCTCCAGCAACGACTCTCTGATTTCACTGCATGAAGAAGTAAAAACAATTTAGTAACCACACGTGAAACTCAATATCTAAAATCTCCTTACCAAACAGGATAAAGTTCCCTAACACGTAAACAACAAAATTGTAAAGAGAACTTCTCCCTTCTAATAACGAAATGTTCAACACATATGTATAGGAACCTAGAATGCCATCTCAGTTTGTTAACCTGAAATCCTCATATGTACAAGTGAGATTGTGTCAGCCAAATCACCAATCTAGCTTCATACATAGCAACAACCAAAATAAATCTAATGCTGACAAACCCAACACATACATTTCATCTCCATTTAATTCAAGGAAGGGATAAGTCAAGAGCATGAATCATTTAAACGACGAACTATAAACAATAAACAATCAACTCATCAAGCATCTAATCAAGAGAAAAACGATAAACCATCAAGCATAGTTACAACTTACAAGGGTGCCACTTTGTTCAAGCAAACTAGCCATCTGACTAAATCGAATCCTATGGGATGCTTTGATTTGATTTATATTGGTAGCCAGGTATAGTCAGTTTGGTTTTGCGGCCGTAATGCTAAGAATCATTGTTACTTCTCTATCAATTTGAAAAATTGGTTACAACTTTCTCGAAAGTTTCCCTTCATATAGAGTTCACAAAAAATCTGGAGTACTCGGTTACGTACTTTAATACATTTAAATGCACATTCTTGATCAATGCAGGATAAACAATTAAAAAAGGAAACATGTATCTCAAAATAAGGTACAGATTACAAACTGCAATATAATCCAAAAACCGAGGCCTGGATTTTTTGCTAATGTTTTCTTTAAGAAAATATTTTCTAACTCCAGATCACATGACACACACAAACAGAGCAAAACGAAGTGGAATTAGGAGGGTGGAGAAGCTATGGCGAAGGAAATTTAGTTCAGATGCAATCATTCTATCTTTGTTCTAGTTCTTTGGCTAAATGATAAGTAACCCAATTCCCTAAATCCTTGAATTTCCAAATCTAAATTCTCAAATTAAGAGTGATTCAAGTCTTCAGTCTTTGTGATCTTTGATCACATCCAATAACAGAGATAGGGAGTGGGGAAATCTTTCGTGATTTGCCATCCCCTAACCATATTTTTGATTTTACTATTTTGAATAACTTTCTCAACCCCTTACTTCTTGTTCACCTTCATCTTCCTCCTCCTCCAAATATGACCTCTGATTAAACCAAAAACAATTTGGCTTTTAGCTTGAATTCTGCAATTTCGTCTCCAAGTTGAGTTGCTCCAAAGTTTGACGTGGATTTTAGATGCTTCCTTTCGTATTAAGGGCCAAAGGCAGAAATAAATCCCCTCGAATCAATCACCGATATAATTAAGTCGCATACAACATACTTGCGCTCTTCTTTTCTTAATGAAAAATACTTACTGTTCTTAAAACCAATAGTATAAATGTATTTCATTGGAAAAAAAAAAATCTCTGTCACGGCTATTTAAAAATTCTGAGCTCCATCCTCATTCAATTTCCCTGGACCAACAAACTTTAAATGTAAAATAACACATTAGAGACAAAATACTTGAGCCACGTATCATAATGCAATGGCTGTACATATTGCTCTATGGAGGAATTCTGGTGTTTGTCTGTTTCATCTTTAAATCTTAGCCCAATCTGAGATATCTGTAAGGTATAGGATCCTCCTACATTTTCCATCTACAACACACTTTACCAATATGAGAGGTGTTCCACACACTCTAATGCCATGGATCATGATAAGCAACATGAAAAAATGGCATGATGATGGAAGCTGTCAACAATGATAATAATCTATCTCGCAAAATAAAAGAATTGTTGATGAGAAAGACAATCGGCGATAATAATTGAGAAGATAGATTTCAATAATAGTATGATAAATTAGTTATTTAATTTTTTTGCTGTTTGTATACATGCTAACATGGAGACTGTCAACAGTGATATTGGAGAAGACAGGCAGAGGCGATCATCTGTGATAATGGAAATCATGGAGAGCGATAATGGAAGTAATTGGCAGAATAACTTACAGTATCAAATCTATTGGCAAATGAAACGAACAGTTGGAGGAGACAACTGATGGTAATACTTAAGAGTAGTGATGGTAATGATTAAGAGTAGCGATGGTAATGAAATTTGGTTGCACAAGCACTAGTGTTCAAAGAATGCTTAGTTGCTACCTCATACACCTACCGTCATCATTGAGACCCTTCAATTAAATTATCGAATGTGTTTTGCAACTTTTCCACTACTCAATTATAGAATCCACATATCTGATGGTATTGTCTTTACTATAACGAGAGCATTCGCAATCACTGAAGACATCCTGAAGCAAATCAGCCGAATGACCTGAAAGTTCAAAACTTCCTTTTCAGAAAATGGTAATATTGACACAAACGCATGCAACAGTCAAGCATATACAGTGCATTTGTGTTAATGCAAATTGATGAGGACGAGATGGGTGTATTAATTAAATGGGCAAAATCTACTGCATCCCTATGGGTTGACCCTTTTGCATATTACCTCCATGACATTAGGAAATATGCCAATGACCCTCTTGTGATTTTGGGCTAAAGTGCACAACCAACAGGGAGCTTCTAAATGGAAACTAATCTGGCCTCACACTTTAATTCCAAATTTGCCCCAACACAAAATTTTCATTTAGGACATAAACCAAAAATAGAATCTCGCCCAAGCCTTGGCCTCCCAACCATGAGGTTGTCAGTTCAGGCCTTGAGACCAGCCACTTCATGCATATTATGCCAAATGTTAGGTTTGTATCCAACATTTTCCCTACCAGACACTCATTAAAATCATTTTAAATGGAAACTAATCTGGCCTCACACTTTAATATTGAGGTGTATTGAGACCAAATATAAAGCCCTATAATTGGGCTTAGGTGTACCAAGAAGGTGTATCCTGAGACCAATTTGGTTTGAATTTCGAAGCTCCTTAAGGACCCTAACACCATTCATATTACATGCAAAATGAGCTAAATGCCCTCACCATCGTCACCTTGATTATTAACTAAACCACAAATTAAGCTAAACCTTCTTAAATTTTTAAACCTAATTTCTAACTTTTGGATACAAGGAGCCCACTAGTTCAACGGTTAAAACTCCGCTACCTTGAGGTTGTGGGTTTGAGCCTTAGAGCAATCACCTTATGCGTATAATGCCAAAGATTAGTTTTGTACCCAATCTACCCCTTCCACACCCATTAATGGGTACTAACTTGGGCATACTTTTTTTTTTAATTTCTAATTTTCAGACCTAGCGCCACGAAGAGGAAGTCCGAAGGGGCAAAAATTGTCAACTAATTCACATCTAGGTAGTCTCAAAGAATCCCATCAAGAAAAAAATGTAACCTGATTGCAGATGACAAAACCCATTAGAGGTTAAAGATCGTACTATTCATGCGGTTATGTTCTTGGATTTATATTTTGGACCTTTCACACCGATATTTGCCATATAACGACTGAATACCACTATCAGCACCAATCTCACCGATAACAGTACATATTCCAACCACACTATTTCTTGTTAAGGGGAAAAAATTGTCAACTAATTCACATCTAGGTAGTCTCAAAGAATCCCATCAAGAACAAAATGTAACCTGATTGCAGATGACAAAACCCATTAGAGGTTAAAGATCGTACTATTCATGCGGTTATGTTCTTGGATTTATATTTTGGACCTTTCACACCGATATTTGCCATATAATGACTGAATACCACTATCAGCACCAATCTCACCGATAACAGTACATATTCCAACCACACTATTTCTTGTTCAGTCCAAAACCAATGTCATCCCCCATGACCCATAAAAATCCTTTTCTTATACCCACATATTTCCAAACTTCACAAAGGTAAAGCGCACAGGGGGTAAAGTGGATTTTCCCCCAATTGAATTTTATATAGGCTGGTTTGGGAATCAAGCAGTGATACCTTGCAACCCTAGCCAGTATCAGGGATAAAACTGTGAAAGCAAATTTTTTATTTATTCAATCCGAAAACTCAGATTTTAATCTGAAATTGGGAAGAAACACACCAAATGATCCCCACAAACAATGAAACAAAAATGCTCCAGAAAACTCTGAAATTGATGCACAAAACACCGGAAAACATTTTAATTGACTCTACCATCCGAATAAGCAGTGCAACATTACAAACCCTAATCCCCAGGGGTTGTAGTAGCCACCAGGCTCCTCATGAAGCCTTTGGTCTTGGTTCGACCCCCAGACGTGTACTATCAATTTCTGTTTTAGACCAGTACATATAGGTGCGAGGGGTAGCCACCTGGCTACTAGGGGACTCTTGGTCTGGGTCAATTCTGGCATAGTATCAATTCATGTGTTGGTTGGATCAGTCCATACGGGCTTACCCTGGCCGCGCTAGAACTGATTCCTGGATTAGTCTTCGAGTGTCCCCGATACCGAGTTATATAAAAACATTACCAGCCGTAGACAGTACCAGTGGATAAAACTGCCAAGGCCAATTTCTCATTTATTCAAGAAAATCAAGATTTTGATTTGGGAATTGGGAAGAAAACGAAGATTATCACCACAAAATATGATACAAAAATTCTCCAGCAGATATCAGATTTTATGGTCAATCTAATACGCGAAAAGTTTTTTGGATCAAACATATGGATTCGGCATCGAGAACAACGGAAACAATAGGAAAATTTGATTCGTACCTGCGTCGCAACCGGCGAAATTTCATCGCATGCTTCTTGCTTGGAGATGAGAAGACTGCCCCCGGTGGATGAAGAGAGAGATTCGACGGAGGAGGTTGAAGATTTAACATGATTTATAGTTGTCGTTATCTAAATTATAAAATTATGAAATATGATTGTATCTTGTAATTATGATTATATATATAAAAGTATCATTGATATAAATTAATTAATTAGGAGAATAAGAAAGATATAATTAATTGGAATTTTTGTGTAGACGCAGGTGCGTAACAACGTATAATTACATTCTTCCATGTTCTTTCAATTTCTCATTCATTTATTTTTATTATAAATATAACATGGTATCAGAGCGAGCGATTTTTACTGTAATATTAATTTGCTGCCACATCCATCCGCATTAACTTTTTAGTCAATGATCTTCTCCTTGGATTCAATCAAAAGTTTTGATTTGTCACCCTTTCACACTCCGCTTTGGATCATCAACTTAATCTAACCGAATCTTTCATAACATTATTTTTCAACCATGTTGATTTCATTCGTTCTATGAGTAATTATTGATTTGTAATAGTGCAGCCACTCTTTATAATAATTGAACCTAGTCCCTTTATTTTTATCTTTTTTTTTTTTTTAATTTTGGCTAACACATAGTCCAACTCTATATTTTTGCAAGATGTGTAATTTCTTGTATCATATTTTGTGTAATTGCACTATGTTAATTGTGTGCAAATTGCATCCCTAATTTATCAGTAAAGAGGAAATTTCTCTATTTATGTGTTGTTAGGTCATTTCATTTTTGCGAGGATGCTAGTTCGGTGTCCATGTATTTTCATGATGTTAATTCCATGCACACCTTTTATAAAATGTTTGATTCTTTGCAAGTTTATAGACGAAGGTTTATTGGAACTTTTCAAACACCGTTGATTTTCATTAATTTCTCATCGTTGATGGGTACAATCTGTTTCCCAATATTTGATTTCACTCTCAAATTCAAGTTGGATACTTTAATCAACATTTTCTAAAGTGTTGAAGATTTACCTCCATATATTATGAACAATGTTTTAAAAACCGGACAGAATCGACCGGTTCGACCGGTCGAATCGTCGACCGGTCGGGGAACGGTCCGGTTACCCACTAAAATCCGTTTTGGTCAAAACCCGGTCAAACCCGCGGTTGAACCGGTAAACCGGCCATTGAACCGAGTTGAACCGTCCAATTGAGAGGTGTTTGACTTTTTTTGAGTTTTATCACACTTTAGACCCTCGTAATTTCAAGTATAACTCACTTAACTCACAATGTTTAAATTATTGCAATTAACTCTCCAATTATTTTTATCTATTATAAATAATTTATGACGTCACGGTTCGATAACGGTTCAATAACGGTTGACCCGACGGTTGAACCGGTAACCCGTGACCCGGTGCTTTTTCCGGTTCAATCCGGTTTTCAGTTTTTAAAACATTGATTATGAACATCATTTAAGTTGCTATGTTTATCTAAATTTTAAAATTATGGGATATGATTTGATCCTCTAATTATGGGTATAATTATAAACACCCTATATATATAGATATCATTGATGTAAATTAAAAATTCAAGAGAATAAGAAAGATTTAGCCTATTAGGACTTTATGTGTAGACGTAGGCACAATGTTCCGAACCACCACGTATATTTGCATTCTTCAATTTTCTTCCAATTTTTTGTTCTTTTATTTTCATTACCAAATTTAACAAAGGAATTGACTTACTGGTTGGGCGAATGGACGAAGGATATTTTTGCATCTTTTTTATGGAAATGATTTTTACTTTTTTTTAATTGTAATTATTTTTTTATTAAATAAAACTAATCAAACTTTTTTAATAAAATATAAATGCGAGAGTATTTAGATAATTTTATTTAATTAAAACAAAAAAATAGCGCAATTATAGACCTTATTTTTATATATAGCAGCCACACCCAAAAATAAATAGTATTTTTGTAATTTTTTATGAGTAATGATTTTTACACTCAATTTTTTCTCTAATTGTACTTATTTATTTTTTATTTTTATCATATAAAATTACTCAAATATCTTTTCATAAAATATAAATACAAGAGCCTTTAAGTGATTTGATGCAGGAGCATTGGATCAATATTGTTGGATTTACTTTGAAAGACCTATATTTTATTGGAAATGGCCTAATAAGAAAAACTTACGACTATGTTATGAATCAAGTCATTTTTTGACCAAATTACATCGTTTAGGCCTTTAATTTAATTTTTATTTTTTTGCTATTTTAAAAAATATTTGATCGCCTAATATCTCATTTAATTTAATATTAATTTGTGCGGAATTTTTTTGGAGAAGCTTTCTTTATCTTTCTAGTTTTCAGATTTTGGCTTAACTCAAATATTTTGAAATATTCAATTTTTGGTAATTTTTAATTTTTGATTCTATCTTGATTAGTAAGTAGTTTTCTTTCTTTCTTTCTTTCTTTTTTTTATTTCTTAATAGGTTGAGAAACTGCAGGAAGACTGAAATTTCGAAATTCCATAGCCGGAAAAAATGGTCCAAGATGTTGAAGAAGAGTTCTTTTATTTCAAACAAGTTCCTTTGGTAGCCATGAGACTCGTGGTAGTGTACGTGCGTGATAGCAACATACAAAAAAGTTATGAGGTATCGCCAAGGAAATTCCAAAATCACAACAACATGAACAAAAAATTGAAAAGGTGTATCTTTTCTTAGTTCTTACTATTACTTCCTAATTATATTCAAATCAAGAATAAAAACATCTAGGCAATTGCATGGAGAGGTGGAGGTGGAAACAAGTGTTTCGGTGGGATTATGGAAAGGATGATGAAGAAAAAGGACTTCATGGATTCAGATATGGATATCCAACCAACTTAATCACCAGATGCATTTTATTTTATGTGTTTTAATTCTTTTTCTTCTTCACGTTTCATCGACAAGATTATTACTGATCGCTTTACTCTTACTCAATGAATTGATTAAACGGATGTTGCAGTAAAGATTGAAAAGGTCATTGTTCGACATCAATATCCAACAATTTATTTATGTTTAAAGATCGATGAACATATGTGGAAGATTTCGCGTTAGAGGTATTGCAAGTATCACATTCAGAATTCGAGAAGGAATTCTTTTTAAGTGAAGTGAAGGAAAATGATGCAGGAGCATTGGATACACGTAATTAGATACACTTGGCAAGTGATTGGAAATGGACTAATGAGAAAAAATCACAACTTGTGAATCGAGTTGTTTTTTGTCCAAATTTCATTGTTTAAGCCTTTAATTTTTTTATTTTTTTTATCGTTTTAGGAAATATTTGACCGACCAATATCTCATTTAATTTAATTCTGATTTGCATAGTTTTTTTTTTTTTTTTTGAGAAACTTTCTTTTTCTCTCTAGTTTTCAGATTTGGGCTTAACTCAAAACTTTTGAAATATTCTATTTTGGTAGTTTTCTTAATTTTGATTCTATCTTGATTTTATTATTTCCTAACAGGTTTAGGATTTCTCTTTCAGATATAAACGCATGTAAGCCTTTGGAATATTAAGCTAATTTTGATTAATAATATTGAGAGTTTAGAGAGAGTGTATTATGTATATAATCTTTATTAGTTTAGGAATGTCTTTGTTGTTAGTTTTTAACCCATGTAGCTTCCCTGCATCATAATTTTATCCCATTAAGAAGAAAAAAACAGAGTGCAATTAGAGACCTTATTTTCATAGCAACCACACCAGAAATAAATGGAGTCGTATTTTTGCACTTTTTTTATGTTTAATAATTCTTACACTCATTTTTCACCTTTTTTTTATGTTTATTAGACAAAATTACTCAAATATTTTTTCATACAATACAAATACAAGGGTACTTAGGTGATTTTATCTAACTAAGACAAAAAAAAGATTGTAATTAGAAAAAAAAGGAATATGAAAATCATTGTTCGTTTTTATTAAAATACACATCAGTCTTTTATTTATTTATTTATTATATGAAATTACCCGATTACCCTTCAATATAATAAAACATTTGAGAAAAATAATTTTAAAAAATATATTTAACATTTTTTTTTAAATTTCACTTAAAAAAGGAAAAAAAAAAAAGCAAATGAGTAAAAAAGATTTATTGAGAAAATGCCACGTAGGAGAGAGAAGCCTTATTGTTTTTTTAAGAAACTATATTTGCCAAGTATATAGTATTAGATGTGCTGCTACTCTGGTAAGGTATCTCCTCAAAATTTTGTTGTTAATTTCTTCTATGCTTGTACATTCTTAGCAACTTCACTTCACCAGATATCTTATTCTCCTTCAGTAATGACTTATATCATTTGAAACTTGTAAAAACCATAAGAAACTTGTGTTAGAATACAAATTAATGATCATAGAAACTGGAAAGGTACCTATTTCTCCTTGCTGCTTTTCAGGTAAAGATCCCTCTGTTTTGTGGCTTTGAACAATAAGAAGGTTTACCTTTCGCATCAAACGTTCGTATTACCTTTTCCAGTGCGGCCTTTGACTGGTATTTACTTGGTCAAGCTTGAGCTCTGAAGTTTTCAGTACTGTATGCGTGCATTTTTATTTGAATTTATAGGATGTTTGATATAAGTGTAACATGTGAAGCACTGGCTGGGTCTAGCATTTCGTTTGCTGCAAACCCAAATTTGATGATTTAGGGATACTCCAGTTTCTGTTTATCTTTATGCCTTCTCCGGGGCAAGCATCTTTCTACAACATGCATATGGTTTGGCCCCTTCGGTAAAACATGGATAACAAACTTGGGATGCATCAACTTTAGAGTAACATTTTCTAGAAAGGAGAACATGTATGTATGTATGTAGATATCTTTTGTGCTTTTGTATTCTTCATAGATACTTGTAAGTTGTAACTGACAACAGCCTATGTATTAAAAAAGTGTGGGATTCCTAGTTCTTCATCTGGATCTGTTTTCTATGCAGAGTGTACGATGTGGTGCTGCAGGACAAAGCCAAACCCAAACTGTAACCCGGGAGTCATCTACCATTACAGTAGGTAGTTTCTTTGTTGCTAACTTGTTTTATTACATGCCCACTGCATATTGTTATTTCCTTATCATGTAGCTCTATATTTTTTCATCTTGCTATTTGGTTCTTATTTTAATATCCTTCATCTTATTCTTATTTTCATGGTCCTTTTGATTTATATGTTAAGGAGAAGAGAGTAACTACTAACTGGGTCAAAGTGGCACATAAAATTTAACCTTCTTGGAAACTCTTGTAACTATTCCGTTTATAGTTTCCAAATTAAAATAGAAGTATTGTAACTTTATTGACTACATGAAAAAAAAAAATTAAAAGATTGGCTGATACATTGGCTGCACTGCAATCGGACATGTTGTCAATTGTCTAGACCCACCCAACTTACATATTCTAAAAGCAAAACAATATGCATCGGCAATCAAGCATAACTTCACAAGCCTAGAAAGTATCTCTTAAAAGAGACGACCATGAAAAAAATAAAATTATGATGAAAAAATTTAGGTACCACTTACGTTCATAATTTCTAGTTATTTGGTTTGTGTGTGTGTGTTGACCGCACTAGGCTTTTTCTTTATATGAACTCATTGCCGTATGTGGTTTGATTTAATTTATTCTTTGTCGGTTACACATACAACTATACAAGGCTCAGACTTTCTCTAGCTTGGCTGGAAATGCACGAACAGAATGAATAGCGTGCTAAACATAAACTTTGTTTTTAGTTTTTCAAGTTTGTTCAGCTTAAAAAACCAAACCTTGGGGCGGAAAAAACAAAGAAAACAAAACCAAAGCCTCAGGGCTCTCTGTTGTGACTGTACTAGCACATGCAGCATCTAAACTCTTCCTTTATCTTAACTTCTCTGCAAATCCGTATGCACTTTTGTTTTTTCTTTTAAGATCTGG
>BRYF01000017.1:12402500-12415000 GCA_030159135.1 Actinidia polygama | reverse complement strand
CAGACAACGAATTCTAGGGTTGGGTTTGTGAAAGCGCGAGGCAAGAGGAGAGAAAAGTAGTAAGATTGCTTATATATGGATTTAACTAGGGTTCCTAGATCCCTCTATTGAATTTTTTTGGCGCTTTGCTTTTGATGACGTGGACCCCATTTATTCACGCTCTTGGAGGGCAATAATATTGGAGAGAAATGGCTATTTTCGTCCAATCAAATCTGGAGTTGGCTAAGTGATTCTATTTGAACTCGGTGGATTTCTCTCTACCTCCATTTTCTCTCCACACCCGACAAGAAAAGCTTAAAATTTCTCTTTAGATCCAAATTAGATTTTTTTTGGTGTGTTTTAGACAAGTATATGGAAAATTGAAATTTTATTTGAGGTATTTTTTTGTCTCATTTACCTTTTTAAAAATAAAAGGAAAAAAAAAAATCTTACCCCAAACGTGGTCTTCTTCTAATAATAGTAATGTGTACATTCTACTCCAAATCTAAGTTCTTTATACACCTTATGTTCAACATGTAAATTCCGAACAATTTATCCATATTCGATTGTAAAAGACTTAAAATTTTAAGTTTTTTTGGTCTTTGTCAGTCAAACATATACGATCCACCTCCTCTTGAAGTAGATTCTTTTCCCTCGTTGAGAATGAAAGGTCTTCTAATCAAATTAGGGTTCTTGACGTAAGTTGAATTAATTGGATTCAAATGCTATTTGGAATTAAAATATCGTATTTGAATTGCCAGGTTGAGCAATACCAAGAGCAGTACGAAGTTGTTCTTTGGCAGGAGCTAATGGATATGGGAGAGAGAACAAGTTATAATCTACAGAACAACGACTTGGCAACATTTAAGGCAAGATTAAAATAATTGTGAATCTCAATTCTGAAGTCGTCAGAAAATTTATTTTGAAAACATGCTGAATTTTGTTTTAGAAACCTGGAAGAAATGTTTTGAACATGCATGTTGTGGTAGAAAATTGGAGCGAGCAACCAACAGTTAGAATTACTCTTTCACCTCGGTATTAGACCTCGGCAATAATTCGAGCGTCCTGCACAGCAATGAACAAACGTTACCATCCAGGGTGAGACCACTTAAAACCCCTCCAGCGTATGAATTAGACCAAGGCAACAATAAGCTAAGTCAAATAGGAGAGCAGAACTATCAGTATATGCGAGCAAGAGTTAAAATCATACCTCATTGTGATGGCGGAGCGGCCTTTATATAGATGGAGAATGATGGGCAGTGTGAGTGGATCACGGCAAGATTCCCGGAGGGATAAATATGGAAGGATATCCCAAATATATCAGAGAAATAATAGGGTGTTGCCATTTGAAGAACAATCCGCAATCATAGGCGACGTGGTGGAGAAGAAGTCTCATAGAGGCAGAGTCCTTATGGAGAGAGAATCCCAATCGAAACGATCTTCTGGTCAAGCAGAGTATGTAACCTCGCCTGTTGGCAACGTGGAGATTAACTTCAATTCTGTAATATGGCGAGCTCATATGCAATGGCGAGGTAAGTTATGGCATTGACATGATGGATGATTAGAATTGTATAGGTGATACAGCGATGTGGTCTCTTAGGCAACGTGCTTAACTTATTCTAATAGGAGAATATTTTACCCCACAACAGTAGCCCCCTACTCGAGATGCTGAGGTGAAATACTTGAGATCTTCGAGTAGCAAATTGGGTAGCTTAATTTTGATGACGCAAGCATGCGATGATACCCTGTTCCTCCGAGATGACACGTGGATGTGAGTATTAATGGCAAAACGACATTTTGGCAAGAACAGCGGTTTTGGTCTGGGAATTCGGAACGCCGAGTAATCTCGACCGTTGACGCAAATAAATCTCAAACATTAGGGTGTTCTATAAATAGGGGTCACCCCAATCATTTGTACTCTTTTGCTTCTGCTATCGAACTGTTGCTCTTGCTCCATTATGCACCTCACCCTACTCAACTCACCCTCAATTCCTCATTTTCACTTTCCAGTAAGTATAACTGTCAACTCGTCTTGTAATTCTAATTCTTTAGTGTATTCCAGTAGATCCGCATTAGGCGACTTAGAAAACTTAGAGGATTCCTTTCCAACTTGGATATCTGAGCATTTAGGAGAAGGATCGTCATATATAACTAACGAAATGGATAGACTCCCTTCCTTATCGGGGGAAGATCTTTCTACGGTAAACCCCCTGAAGCTTTCCCTCCAGGGAATCAGGGAATGTTTAGTCTGACCACGGGGAGGACTTTAGGACGGTTACACATTCTCCCCTTGAAAACCTAGTTAGTACTATGACTCAGGGCGACCTAGATCTCCTGAGGAAAACATATTCTTTCCCGGCTGGGGTCCAAGCCAGGATCCCTTAGGATTGGGTCCGTTTAGTTTGGGCTCAACCTCGTACTCTAGGTCAGAGTCTTTGTCTGACTCAGGGTTGCCCCTAGAGCTAAGATCGGATGGTACTAACTTTAACTTTTTTTAAAGTATTTTACCTCATATTAATATTTGATGTCTGTCTTTACTATGAAGCAATGTCTAAGAGAATTAGTTTGGCGAAGCTCACCCAAAAGGTGGATGATAAGAAGGGCAATGAGGGGTCCAAGGTTGCCACCTCGTCCAACACAGGGGTGGTGATCCAAGAAAAGCGGCCCCGAGACGAGGTTCAAGACCTAGTAGCCGACGACTCGAAGGGAAATGAGGTCATGCCGCCACCTGAGGTCAATAAGGCCAAATCCAACAGGGCGTCGAGCAGGGAAGCCACACAATCGGTAGCTCCTAGGGAAGGCCCTTCCAAGAAGCCTGGCAAGGTTTTGGGTGAAGGTGCTTCTGTCACGCCCTCAATTTTCTTTATCAACATCAATAATAAATATTTTCAAAATAAAATCATAAACCTCCTCAATTAGAATTTCAAAGTCCCAACTCCATACAATAATGAGTCGAAGACGCATCCCCTTCCCAAAAGATAAGTGTAAGTTTAAAGTGTTACATCATTTCCAGAAGTCAAAAGAATGAAATTAGGAGTCATAGAACCATCTAAAAAAAATATAGACGTAAAGATGCTACCATAACTCCATCCAAGTAAGCTGTCAAAAAAAATGAGACATGCACACCCCAAACACTCCATCCCATGATCAGCGAGGTGTACTTGAAAAATGATAGGGTGAGCCAAAGCCCAGTAGAAAAAATCTCTACAACTGCTATAATCATTTAGAATGATATGAGCATACTAAAAACAAGGAAGGAAGTAACAAGAACCGAGCTAAGAAAAGAAGAAGATGTCGACCGTTTGTATCCCAAGGTGTCCAAGTGTCTCAAAAACTGTCATTTCTAAGAAAACTAAAATTTTAATTCAATATGTCTACACACGTGAGTACTCACACCAAAACCTCTTAAATCTTTTCCAAACCATTTTACCAATTTTTTTCCTCCTAAATTTCACTATAGGAACTTGGGTTCCCCCTCCGGATTTCATGGGCTCCGTACACCCCTGCCGAATTTCACGGGCTCCGTACACTCATGCCCAAGGACACACCGAATGGTGGCCTCTGTAACTACTATTTTACTTATTCTCAACTCATCTTTTGGTTGGGGATTTAAATACTCAAATCAAACCCTTTTTTTTGCTTGAGATAAATTACGAAATAAGGCACTAACACATGTCAACATCTTTGCCACCAAAATGCAAATTTCTTTGCATCCAAACAAAGTAAATCACAGTAGCAATCAGAGCCTAAACCAGACTAATTTCAACACCAAAATAGGGTACCAAAACGTAGCAGAAATTGTGTAAAATCTTCAGCTCAAATAGGGTACAAAAGCAATAGTAAAACAAGGTATAAAACGCAGCAGTAATCGGGTACAAAGTGCAGCAAAAAATGGATATAAAACGCAGTAAAAATTGGGCTATTTCTAGCTCTAAACGAAGTATAAAAGCAGCTGTAAATGGCAGCAGAAATAGAGCCAAAAAGGGTAGTAGAAACTGGGTCAAAACAAGGGGAAAATGCTCATTCTGGGCAAGTTCAACATGCACTCAAGTGTTCAAAATTTTAGTGGGTACAAGACACATAAAGGGTAGCTCAATCATCATTCTAAACAACAACATCAAGGATCAATTTATATAAATGACAAATTTTCGGATTTAAACAAGAAAAAAGTGGATTTTCATCAAAATCCAACCTAAGCACGAAATTAACTTAAAAAAGGAAACACAATCAATTAAATAAAGATAGAAAAAGAGGAAATTTTCCCTACCTCAAGGATTTTGTTAGCAATCCACCAAAAATCAAGCCCTAGCCTTCACAAACCCTAAATTCCAAATTTGAGCTTCAAGGGTTGAAAAAAGTGTGATCCGAGCTACCATGCGCGTTTAGGAGATGGTTTTGAATTTGGGTCTTGAAGTAGTTTGAGTATGAAAGTGATTTTTTTATTTTTTTGGGAGATGGGAGGTGAAGAAAAATGTGAAAGTGGAGAGAGAGAGTGGGTCGGCAAATTTTGGGGGAGGAGGAGACTGATTTTTATCCTCCCCATCTCTTTTCAATTAAAAGATAAAATTACACTACACACCCTTATTCCACTTCTATAAACCAAATGGGTCCCAAAACTATAAATTTCTAATTTTTTAAGTGTCGACTTAACTTTTAAAACATTTCCTCACAAAGTCTCAATTTTATTTTTGTAAAGTGATTAAAAAATATGGGTCCTTATGGCTTCTGGGTTGGCGAGCCCCTTAGTGGCGGAGAAGATTCTTTCTAGGGTGATTCTCCTCGCTAACAAGGAAAAAGAGGAAAAACTTTCCTTGGATCAAGTGGTTACAAAAAAATTCACGTCCTCGGCCAGGTATTCAGTTGGTAAGTTTGATTAGTAGGCGATTCTAAGGTGGCTTCGCTCTATAAACGTTAATCCTTACTACGGCGAAACAATTAGTCAATCGATCCATTAATGGCGATTAAGATGCCTTGTCATTGTCTAATTCATTGTCTAATTTTTCAATGAATGGGCGATCTTGATAATTGGCGATAACAAAACTGGGGATTTAAAAAAAATTGGCAACATAAATCATTGGCGATAAAGTCAATCTGGAGGAATTTCATTAATCCATCATAAAGATTGGCGAGCATAACAAAGTTTTTGGCGATTAACACCGTACAAATATGGAGCTTTGGGCAATATCATCTTTACATAGGCGATTTCCTTTTCATGGCGACCAACAGATTCACTAGTAATACTTCTTCATGTGTTCAGCGTTCCATGGGTGGAGTAGTGCCTTCCCATTCATGTCTTCTAGCCAACAAGTTCTCGACCTTGACACTCTGATGACTTTGTATGAACCTTCTCAAGTGGGACTAAGCTTTCCGGCATTCAGCTCTTTTGTAGATAGGGTGACCTTCCTCATGACCAGGTCGCTAGTTAGAAAAGACATATGTTTAACTCTTCGATTATAATATTTGGCGACCTGATGTTTATAGGCTGCTTGGCGTACCCTTACACGCTCACTCTTTTCCTCAAGAAGATCAATGTTAAGTCTCAGCTCTCAATTTCATTGCTTTCCTTGTTGAAATTTGATGTTCTGAAGCTTGGCATCCCAATTTCCATTAGTATAACAGATTCCGTTCCATACACCATAGAGAACGGCATATCGCCAATAGGAATCTTGCTCGTCGCATAGTATGCCCAAAGTATGCTCAGCAAGTCTTCTTCCCATTTACCCTTGGATTTTTTCAATCTCGTTTTCAAATTCCTCAAGATTGTTCTGTTGCTGACTTCTACTTGACCGTTCGCTTGAGGATGACCAGGCGAGGAGAAATGATGGGAGATGGCGAGGTCCGAGCAAAACCACTTGAATCCATCATTATCAAATTGCTTGGCGTTGTCTGAGATAATAACCTTGAAAATCCCAAACCGGCAGATGATACTCTTCTATACGAAATTCCTGGTATTTGTTTCTGTCGTTTTGGCGAGGGGTTCAGCTTCTATCCACTTTGTAAAGTAATCAATGGCGACGATAAAGAATTTTCTTTGTAATGGAGCTTGAGGCAATGTCCCAAGTATGTCTATACCTCACTAAGCGAATGGCCATGGACTGGTCATTGGTCCATATTGGTGTGGGGGAGATGGCTTACTGGGGTAAACCTCTGGCACTTGTCACATTTTCTCGTGTATGTCGCCGCATTTTGCTCCATATGGGGCCAAAAATAGTCTTGGTGAACTATCTTTCTAACCAGTGATCTCGCCCCAGAGTGATTTTCGTAAATACCTTTATGGATTTCTTTCATAACATAATCTGCTTCTTCAGGTTGGAGACATCTCAGGAGTGGCCAAAGCAAAGGTTGGACATTGGATTTGGCAAGAACTCTAGTAGAATACTTCGGTCCGATATGAAACCAAAGGCAGATGCGAGGTTAGCCAAAGCATCTGCCTTATTATTTTCTTCTCGAGGGATTTGGTGAATTCTGAAATCTTTGATTTTTTTGGCCGCGGTCTTTACCTCATCTAAGTAGGCCACCATTTGGGTATCTTTGGCGAGATAATCTCCTTGGACCTGATTTACCACCAATCGAGAGTCACTGAAGGCGTCTAGGGATTCTACTCCCAATTCTGTTGCAACTCTTAATCCAGCGAGGAGGGCTTCATACTCGGCTTCATTATTGGTGACTTTAAACCCTGTACGAATGGCGTACTCCATCTTCTCGGATGAAAGAGTTTGGAGAACTAGCCCTGCGCCACATCCATGCTAGTTTGATGATTTGTGCATGAACAATTTCTATCTAGCAAGGTCTTCATCTGAGTTTTGTTGCTCTGGAGTCTCCACCTCGGATATATTTTCCTCAGATTCTGGGGAGATGTCATATGTGAATTCGGTCACAAAATCGATCAAGGCTTGACCTTTGATTGCCATTCTTGGCCTGTAATTAATTTGGAACTCGCTCAGCTCAATGGATCATTTGAAGAGTCTACCCGAAGTGTCAGGTCGCTGGAGGATTTATTTCAAGGGTTGGTCGGTCAACACAACAATGGGGTGGGCTTGAAAATAATGGCGAAGCTTTCTGGCGATGATTAGGAGATCGTAGGTGATCTTCTCATTTTTTAGATATTTGGTCTCGGCTCCCATTAAGACTTTACTGATGTAGTACACTAGTTTTTGGACTTTATCTTCTTCTCGGATCAGGACTACACCGATTTCCGTTGGCTAGATAGATAAGTATACTAGGAGTTCCTCGCCCGCGGTAGGAACAGTGAGCAAGGATGGAGATCTGAGATATTGCTTCAGCTGTTGGAATGCTACCTCTGACTCGCTTATCCGCTGGAAAGCCTAATTTTTTTATTAGAATCTTGAAAAACAGTAAGCACTTATCAGCTGATTTGGAGATGAATCTGTTAAGGGCTGCAACCTGGCCAGTTAGCTATTGTACCATGTGGATGTTCCTGGGTGAGCTCATTCTGAGTGGAGCTTGAATCTGATCCGAATTTGCCTCGATTCCACGTTTGGTCACTAGGAAGCCAAGGAATTTCCTTGAGGAGACTCCAAAGATGCATTTAGAAGGGTTTAACATCATCCGGTGCTTCCGTAGGACGCCAAATGCTTCTTCTAAATGGGTGACGTGATTAGTTGCTTAGAGACTTTTGACCAGCATATCATCAATGTATACCTCCATAGTCTTCCCAACCAGTTCTTTGAATATTCTATTTAGGCAGTTTTGCTCCCGCATTCTTCAAACCAAATGGCATGACCTTATAGCAATCCAATTCTCGTTCTGTGATAAAAAAAAGTATTCTCCACGTCGGGCGAATGCATCTTAATTTGGTGGTAACCGAAGAAGGCATCCATAAAACTGGGGAGTTCGTGTTTGGAGGTTGCATCAACAATCAGGTCTATTTTAGGCAAGAAAAAAATATCTTTTGGGCAGGCCTTATTAAGGTCGATGAAATCAATACATACTCTCCACTTTTTCTCTTTTTTAGGGTGACAACAACATTAGCGAGCCAATCTGAGTAATGAGCTTCTTTGTTGACATTGACTTTGATAAGCTTTGCCATTTCTTCTTGTATGAATTTTAGGCATTCAGGGGCAAATTTCCTTCTTTTCTGGAGAACTAAGGGATGATTAGGGTTGGTGAACAGCTTGTGAATGGCGACCTGGGGATTAATGTCTAGGACATCGCCCTATGACCAGGTGAAGACATCATAGTTTTTCTTCAAGAATTCCACTAGAGTAAACCGCAACTCCTCAGTCAGCTCGGTCCTGATCATAACATGGCGATATAGAGAGTCGAGATGTATGGTGATTGGAGCAACCTCTTCCAGAGGTTTGGTGTTTTCTGTTTCTCTGGGATCTACCAGGGTAATATGTTCCACTTTGTCTCTTAATGCTTCCATCTCGTCATCGTCGATCAGTAATTGCTATTGTGCATTTGGTTTTTGTAAAGGTTCAGTCTTCATGGCCGAGATAAAGCATTGTCTGACCAATTTCTGGTTGCCCTTCACCTAGCCTATCCCTGTTGAAGTAGGGAATTTCATCTTCAAGTGATAGGTCGAAGTGATGGTCTTTGTTTCTCCTAGAGTAGGGCGACCCAGGATTAGGCAATCTACCACAATGAAATCTTGCCGAACGATGGTCTGGTGAGGCTCCATTCCCAAAGTCACTGGCAACTTGATCCATCCCAGTGGGTGAGTGGAATTTCCTCCAAATCTGACCAAAAAGGTGTGGAAATGGTGAAACTTAACCAATCCAATCTTTATCTTGTCAAATATCGAGATGAACAAGATATCTTCCAAACTCCCATTGTCAACTAGTATCCTTTGTACATTGAAATTGGCGATGATGGCTGATATGACCGACGCGTCATCGTAAGGGAGGTGTAAGCCTCTCAGGTCATCATTGGTGAAAGTAATGGGTAAGTGGGTTACAACTATAGGCGAGGAAAGGTTATAAACTTCTTCCTCTGCTTGTCCACTAGCGCTTCTGGCGTGTATTTTTCGAGACGAGCTCAAACATCCTCTTGATCCAAACCCTTCGTGGATGACTTGTATGTCCCCTGCGGTTGGCTTGTTGTCACCATATCTCCTCCCAACCGAGTTAGGGGTGAGCAATCTACAACATACTTTCTCATATATCCCTTCTTGATAAGGTCGGTTATCTGTTCCTTCAACTGAAAATAATCTTCGGTGTTATGTCCATGGTCTCAGTGGAACTTATAGTACTTGTTTTTGTTTCTTTTTTGGGGATCGGTTTTGAATTTTTAGGCTACTTGACGAATTCCTCATGCTTGATCTCCGTGAGTACCTAGGCGATGGGAGCGTTAAAAGGGGGCAGTATCAATTTTGGGCGGCGAGGTGGAGTACGAGGACGCCTGTCGCTGGTTCGTTGCCTCGAATATCGGTCTGGCCTCTTGTTTCTCATCTCATCCCTGTAGTCTACTCGCCTGGTGTTGGGCTCCTTTCTCTTGTCGTCCCTTCCTAGCCTCCTCCGTTTCGCCTCGGCCAACTCTGCCGCGACAATATACTTGTCGGCTTTGCTTTGGAGAGTCGACAAGGTTTCAAGAACGTTTTTTGATAAGGAATCAAATAATGGGCCTAGACGGAGTCCATCCATCATCGCCATGATTACCACTTTGTCACTGGGATCCTCCACCTCCAAGGTAGCCTGGTTGAACCGCTTTACATAGTCTTTAAAGCCTTCGGTCTCCTTCTAGTGGATGGTAAAAAGGTGGGAGGTATTTTTCTATCTGACTCGGCATCTCATAAAGTTGGAAATGAAAAGCCTGCTTAGATCGTCAAACGAGTCAATGGATTATGAAGACAGTTTCTTGAACCATGATCTCGCCATCCCCTTTAGGGTTGTAGAGCAAGCCTCGTCAGAATACTCCTGGAGTGAAATCAAGCTTTTGTATGAATTCAGATGGTCCATTGGATTCGTCTTCCCTTCATAGATCCCGAGTTGAGTGGGTAACTTGAATTTGGAAGAGACCCTATCCTTCATCACCCTCTTTGTGAACGGAGGTTCAGTTTGTTTAATCAGAGCATCTACGGTCATCGATGCACTTGCTCCTGTGTTAATGGCGTCAATACGAGCATCGAGGTCCCTGATCCTCTGAGTGGTGGATCTATCTCGACATTTGGGTATTTGGTCGTCTAAGCGAGGAGACCTCCCTCTTCGCCTAACCTCCTCGCTCTCTACTTCAAGGGTTTGATTAGATCGGGATTTTGACAAAGAGGAGCTTTTTACACGCCGGGGATGGGGACTTGGTGATCGACATTGCCGATTTGGTGCTCGGCCGATACTTTGGTTGTTTTGAGAGTTATCATCGCCTGAGTAGTGAGAGCGACAAAATTGTTGAATTTCTGAAACAGGTGCTGGAGGAGGTGGTGACGGTTTGTTCGTTGTGAGGTGCTGTATAAGAAGGGCATTATTTTCGTTCATGACTTTGATCTGCTCGGCTATACCGTGCATCTCACGGTGAAGACCTTCTAGATCCGGAGCTTGACTGGTATTGGCCATTGGATGAGCTCTGTAATCTAAAGGGCTGTTGGCACTTGGTTTGAATATCAAGCGGTTGCGCAGGTGCATAGAGAGTTGGAAACTGTCCTTCCCACAGAAGGCGTCAAACTGTTGTGATAGAAAACTGGGACGAGCAACCAACAGTCAGAATTGCTCTTTCACCTCAATATTGGACCTCATAAATAATTCGGGAGACCTGCACAGCAATTAACAAATGTTACCAGTCAGGGTGAGGCTGCTTAAAACCTCTCCGACGTACAAATCAGACCAATGCGATAATAAGCTAATTCAAATAGGAGAGCATAACTATCAGTATATGCAAGCGAGAGTTAAAATCATACCTCATTGTGATGGAGGAGCGGCCTTTATATAGATGGAGAGTGATGGACTGTGTGAGTGGATCACGGCAAGATCCCCGAAGGGATAAGTATGGAAGGATATCCCAAATATATCCGAGAAATAATAGGGCGTTGCCATTTGGAGAACAATCTGCAATCATAGACGACGTGGTGGAGAAAAAGTCTCATGGAGATGGAGTCCTTATGGAGAGAGAATCCCCATCGAAACAATCTTCTGGTCAGGCGGAGTATGTAACCTCGCTTGTTGGAGACGTGGAGATTAACTAAGATTGTTTACTTTTAGGCGACGTGGTCTCTTAAGCGACGTGCTTAACTTATTCTAATAGGAGAATATTTTACCCCACAACAATGCAAAATAAATTCTTTAGAAATTTAAAGGAAACTTAAAAATTCGGGAGACATTTTCGCACACACATTTTATTTAGGATGTATGGTGCACACCCTATTTAATAATCATTAAATAAATTTTTTTTAATTTGGATCTTTAAATAAATTAATAGCTAATAATAATAACTTGAATAACATGTTAAACTTATTTTTATAAATCGTATTTGGCTTGATTTTTAATTTTTATTACTATTTTTATGAGATGTTTTGTTATGAATTTTATTAGCATGTTTGGCAAATTTATGAATCTTTATGTTCGTTTATGAATTATTATTATCCAATTCAAAAGTATTAATTGCAGTGGAATCTACCAAAGTTTACTTTTATGAATTTTATTGGTTTGGGTATGAATTATTATGGTCATTTTTATAAATTAGTGTATGAATTAGTCACTTTAAAATATTAATTGCTGTGAAGACCAACAATTAAAGTTTACTTTTATGAATTTTATTAGTTTTATTATGAACTGTTTTGGTTTGTTATTAATTGTAGTTATGTTATGAATCAAAAATTAATTATAGTTAAATTATATTTTAATCTAGTTGACTTAAAAAATGACCGTTTTAATCGGTTAAAAAAGATAACGAGACTTAATCTCAATCACACAATAAATATTAATAATGTAAGATGTGTATTATAACATTTGTCAAACTTAAATTCTTTATAACTAAAAAAGGAAGTTGCAAGGAAACTTAAATAAAACACATCTTAATTTATTTCTTTTAGTATTCCTATTGAGTTATGAAAGCATCAATTGACTTGTTCCTACGGTTGTCATTTGTCCCTTATGAGTTCTTTAGAAGTTTCGTTTTGCTGTTGTTTTTATTTTTTATTATTGAGGCAATCAAATAAGTTTTCTGTTAACACCCCTTAATTCTATTGAAATCACTGTCACCCCTTCTCTCTTTGAAATCACACTGCACTCCTTACTTATAATTCTATATAACAATTTAATCCAATCTTTAAGTGACTTGACCTACCATAAATCGTTGATGTCAACAAAAATATCTAACTAAATACCTATTTTACCCTTTATTCCCTCTAAAAAAATATCACAATCTCTAATACTTCACTTAAATTCACTTCCATCACTATTGAAAGTTAAAACTATCCTACTGTAACCTCACTTAAATCCACCTCCATTACTATTGAAACTCATGGACGGTGGAATTGGTTGAAGATGGAAGGTAGTGTCTGGACTCCCTTTTTTTATTTCTCTCTCCCATTCTCTTGAAGATTTAATAATAAGACAAGGGTGTTATAA
>BRYF01000017.1:12387500-12390000 GCA_030159135.1 Actinidia polygama | reverse complement strand
TAGTGATTTTATTTTAAATTAAATATTTTTTTAATATTTCTTAACTCTTCTCGTAAAAAGGAATCGAGTAAGTATAAAAATTTGATCAAAAAAGTTTTACTAAAAAAAAAAATACCCAAAAACCAAGGAACCAAAAAATTCAATAACCCAAACTGGCCGCATTCTGATTATTAATATTTTTTTCTTCTATTGTTTTTTTTGTAAACATTCCTAACTTAGGGGCTAAACCTTTTGCAGTAAAACTAACTCCAATTCTTACACTTTTGAATATTTTAAAAAATGTGAGTCATTTTAAATTTGATAAATAATTTGTTGCATTCTTGATTTGTGAACAAATTGATTCCTCTTAATTTGATACAAGTTTGATAAAAAGTATTGAAATTCGAATTTGGGTCATTAATTGAAAATGTTTATTTTATAGAGTTTGCTAAACATATAATTTATGCCAAAAATCATGTCAATTAGACATTAATTGAAAATATTTATTTTATCTTATAGTTAATTCATAAAATCAAACTTGTCGTGACTATTGTTTTTCAATCAATTTAAGATTTTGAATTGATGATCTTCTCAGCGAGTTATAAAACTAACAGTTTGCACCATGAAAATTGAACATGATGTGGGCCCACCTTAAGGGACTATATGGCCCACCCAACTTGAAACTCTATCTTAGTCGTTTTTTCCTCAAATTCAATTTTGATGAATGCCCTAACAAGCACATCATGAGCTTGTGAACCAATGCAGACAAAATTATTTCATGCTCGAGATAAATAAATAAATAAAATCTTGGCCTTAATGAGTATGAGAAATGATTTTTATAATTTACTTTCATTTTTTGCATTTTTATTATGTAAATTTTAAATAAATATCTAAACAACCATTTGTAAAAGAAGAAATAAGAAAAAGTTTAAGAGTGAGGAGAGAGGCAATCATGCAATTGGTAAAAAGTATTGAGACTTTTATCATAATTTTGCATAATGAAAATAAAAAATAAAATATATTTAGTGAGACACAAATTGCAAAAAATATTAGGATGAGTTTCCCTCGAGACTTCATCTCGTTGTTGTGAGTCTTAACTCTAGCCCCACGATGCTTTGAATCGATGGCCACACAATGATCTGAATCGGTCACCTCATAACGAGGATCATCCATGTTAAAATCAGTTTTTTCATTTCTAAATACATAAACAAGTTATATTTTTTTTATATAATAAAAGGAGAACTTAAACTAAGAGAGCATATACTTAGGTAGTTCGGACATATTGGTAGTTGAGATGAGAATGATGTGGTGAATGTGCCCTAAAACTATGAATGATAGAATTGTGAATTCTAACATTGCACAAATTAATGATAAGCTAAGAGATAATAAACTTATATGGTTCGAACATACATGTTGTAGGTCCATTCATGCAGTAGTAAAAAGAAGTGATATAATTATTGGTAGTGAAAAAACTAAAAGAAGAGGCAGATCGAAGTTAACATTGGAGACGAGAGTAAAAATGATATAATTGGATTGAATCTCAATGAATATTTGCTCCTTTATAGAGCTCAATAATATAAAAAAATTTCTTGTTGCTAACCCCAATTGACGAGAACTTAAACTATTTATTTTATAAAATAAAATACACTTTGTTCACATGTTTATAGATGTTTAATAGAATTATTTTTTACATTAATAAATTTTATTGAAGAGCTTACTATATAAACCTTTAGGACAAAAGAATACGAACAGATGATTGTTTCGAGAGAAGTTCATCTGAAAATTATTAACCTTAGTATTGCGATGTAATGTGTTTGCCCTGCCTCGACATAGTTCGTCAGCTGGGCCCACATCCTAGTCGGTGCCTACAAGTATGCTTCCACATTAATCAAAGTATATATTTTTTTTTCCTTCAAAATCTCAATCGTTTTATTCACTTTCACATTTGTCCGTATCCTAAAGTAAAGAAGCAGGTCTGTCTCTAGTTTATGTTTGAATTATATCGGTGTAGTTCAAGTATTTTAGATTTTTTTTGATAATTTAAATTGTTCAGATTATAGATTTTATCAAGAATTTAATATTGTAAAAACTTATATTGATTCGGATATATATATATATATATATATATATATATTGGTATAAACATATGTGTCATATTTAAAACTTTATTATTAAGTTATAAAATAGTATTGAATTTTGCCTGATTAATCTAATTTTTCATAGAAGTTTACAACAGTCTACAATATAAAATATTTAGATTATCAAAATCAGTTTGAAACAAGACTCAAAATGTTTGAATTGCACCGGTACAATCTATTTTGTGGACTTCAGATTAGTCATGTCAAAAATAAAAATATTTCAGTGTTATAATCACCAAATTTGGATCAATAAATTCAAAAAAAAAATAGTTCACATTCATTTGAGTATATATAATTACATAAATAAATAAATCTGAAATTAATTACACATCATGTCTCTTCAACTAACTAACCTATTCCAATGTTAAGATTAATCACATTTT
>BRYF01000017.1:12365000-12367500 GCA_030159135.1 Actinidia polygama | reverse complement strand
TACTAAAGATAATAAAAAATATTTGTATTCCCAAAATATATTTTTTGATCTTTGGTACTTCTCTCGTCAACAGAAATTAAAAAGGTATAAAAATCAATTTCAATAATAATAAAAAATCTATAAAAAATTCAAAAATTAAAACAGTTAATTTTTTTTAAAAAATAATTAAGGCCTCATTTCCAGAGAGGTACTTCTCTCGTATCAAAATTGAATTTGTCGTTTCTCTGACTTCAAAATTGATACGGAGTTTGGACTGTACAGTTCGATTTTTATCTTAACAATTTGGTTTACGGTTCAGAAAACTCAAACCGTTCCTTCATGTTTCGGTTTGTGATTTTTGATTCCGAACTACGGTTAAAATTCGAACCGAATCGTGAGTTTTTTTTAATAGTATATATATATATATATTCTAGATATGCCCAACCCATGCTCAAATTAAAATTTCCAAATCCAGAAACCCTAATCAGTCTCCCATACTAGATAGGCCAAGTACTCGTGACCCAAATTAAAATCTCACAGTTTGGTTCGGTAATTTGTACTGTTCATCCCGGTCCAAAAAAAGTATAAACTGTTACTCGTGATTTGGTTTATGATTTGACCTTAAATCGGACCAAACCGAACATTGAGTCCAACATCTAAGTTCATTTTCATGGATTGCAAATTGTTCAAGCCTAGAAAAAAAAAATCATTTCCCCATATATGCATTTAAAGGTAATAACTTATTTGCAGGGAAATAAAAAATAAAATAAAATTCTAAAAGAAAGATGACTGATTAATAAATGAAATTACTCATTACTGGGCTGCTTTAATGACAAATCTACATTAGGAGAATTAAAGGCGCTCACACACACACACACACACACAAAAAAATAGTTTATATATATCATGGGGTCCAAATATAACATATTGGTTATAACATAAAAAATCATAAACCGTTAACATTTTTTTATCACAAAAACTCGTAATAAAAATTACAAAGACGCGTAATAAATTTTTATAGCTATTTTCAACATCACAACAGCCGGTCATAATATTCATAATATTATTGTGTACTTTGGACTTTCATACCTCCATTGCTTTCATCAACAATTTTGATGGTACAAAATAAAGTGTCCAAAAAGCAGCTCTGTTACGCCTTATTTTCTTGACTTTTCGACGAGTTTTATTGGTAAGAGATGGTTTTTTTCTTCTGCTAACAATCTCTGACAGAACCTTCCGGCAACAAGAACATGATCTGCAACAGATCAAAAATGTTACTACTTTTGAAAATCATTAAATACATATCAGCATGTAATTTATTTATATTTATTTGGGCAAACATATTCAGATTTGTTATATCGAGATTTACAAGTTACATTTTGGAATTAATATAAATGAATGGTTAGCATGTGAATCCCACGTAACCAAGTAAATTTGAATCATTCATTTTAAATTTTAAAAACTTTATGAATCTAAATTCTGGAATCATAGTAGTGGTGATATAATAATAATAATAATAATAATAATAATAATATTTTCATAAAATATTATCTTTAAGGGGAAAAGATATCAGATATCATGAACTTAGTTCCGGATAATTCTACTCAAAGTGGATTCATTTTGTCTTTTGGCAAATTTTTGATAATTTTTTTAGATCGTCTTTAGTGGACAAATTGGAAAACTAAATAAAAACAAAATAATTAATATAAATCTAAATTAATCTGCAATATCTATATAAAAATAAAGAGATAATTTCCTGCAGTACGGGTAGCCTTGTGGATGTGGCAGCATTTGAGTGAACACTTAGGTGTTATTAATTTCTTAAATTTTCTGAAATGCATTTATTGGGTATTATTAAATTTAGCCAATTGTCCACTCAAAAGTTGTCACCTTCACAAGGTAGCAGAATTTTCTGCTACCCTCACTGCAGGAAATCTTTTCTTGTAAAAATACTCATATTACCGTCAAAGCCTATTGCATGAGAATGACACTCGTATCCATTATCACTGTTAATTTATTATATAAATCTATCTATCAATCAATCAGGGTGCAACTCACTATTATTTAAAAAAACAGGTGAGAATGTTTTTAAATTTTTCGACTCTTAAATCCATCCCTAGCAACATCGATCTATTGTACTCTTTATTTGAACAGTTCTGAATCTCGCAAGCCCTATATGTGCTTTGAGGAGCTCATGCCCAAATAAACATATATTTTTCACAAATATTCCTCTTCCTAGAAAATTTGCATTAGAATTGTATTAATTTTGTATTTAGTGATTAAGTTATTTTTAACCTTTTGGGTTCGTCTTTCTTTAGTAATTTTATATATATTTTTTTAATTCCTCTATAAAAAGGAATCGAACAAGTAAAAAACTTTGACGAAAACAGTAGTGAACAAAAAGATATTGGAGGGGTAATTCCGTACTTACACAAAATTGCCTTCATATATGACTTTGCAGATCCTTCCACAGTGACTGCACCAAGTCATTGTGATGACAAAAATACTTTGAGAAAAATTA
>BRYF01000017.1:12357500-12360000 GCA_030159135.1 Actinidia polygama | reverse complement strand
TTTTTTCTTTTACATAAAATAGCACATATTGTAAAATCCCTAGTTCATAAGGATTGTGATTCGCCGTCATGGTTAGTGACAAAATTATAGAGCATGTAATGTTGAATATATGATATAACATATTCACTTCGTGAATGCATGCAGAACAAGCAGCAAAATGTGCTAGAATATAGATCAAAGAATAACAGAATTCAACTTTTCAAACCAACACGATGGTATAACAAGTGCACTAAATGTGGCCATACCTTGAGAATTTAGATAAATGATATCTTCCTACTACATACCAAGGATTTATAGAAGAGGCAACGTGTGAACATGAACTTTTAGAATGAGTTCATAGTTGAAAGCCAAAAAAGGAAACAACGTCTCTCTTTCTTTGTTAACGGAAGTTCTTCAATCACGGAATGTCAAGAGTTGAACTTCATTCCTACCAAAAAGACGAACAAGGAAAATCAGATAGGAAAGAATAGGCAGAAAGCATACGAGGAACAAATGCCCATCTGTTTCGTACAAGTCAAATATTAGTAGGGAACTTGCAATTAAACTTTATACAGCTACTTTTAGAAACTTTGGGACAAAGAAAGATCTATTTTGGTTTGGTTTGGGTTGTGTTCAGTAGCAGTCAAAGGGAGTTTTGACTCTTCCGAGGCATAGGGAATCAAACAGCATTTCTATTTCCTACTACCTTTAAGCTTCAAAAGATGACGAAACCCTACAAGTTCATTTCTAAGAATTACGTGAGGATATAAATATCGTGCAAATCATGGAGGTGGATTCGTTTCCTCAGGATCCATGTACGTAGTTTAGTAAATTCTCCAATTTATAGACCCAAGTTTTGAGATGATTGAAATAATTGTAAATCAACAATTGAAAAGGATCAAAAAAACTTACCAATGAAAACAAACAGCATCGAAACACAATGGAGAAAAAGCAAACTAGCAATAAAAAACAACAAATGGTTCATTCCACTCGAATGAACAGAGAGATATGTGTATGGAATGGAATGGAATGGAATGGAATGATATATTCATTTTGTCATGTCTTGAAGTGCCATTGCAGTTTTCAAGTTACTGGGAGTCAAATTACTAGAAATAAAGTTTTCATTACTGGTCCTTGATAAATAAATAAATAAATAAATCCAAACACGGCCTTTGGAGTTTCCTTTTGGTCAAGGCATAATGCCCAACCACAGTTTAGGTAGAGTAGAATCTAAGCGTTCGCTCACAGGGGAAGAAAGGAATAAATATAGGGATAATTTAAATCTCCAGTAGGATAGAAAATATATATAACTTTTTTCTTTCACTTTAGAAAGGAAAAAAGAAGAAGAGGAAACTGTGATCATTTCACTTTAAAAATTAAAAACTGATTGTTCATGACCAATTCAATTTCGAACTTGGCTGGTTCAAAGCTTATTTGAGTTACCATTGGTTTGATTAATAAACAATTTTGGAGTAAACTTGTAGTGATTATCGAGTTTAGTCCAAAGACGACTTACACTTCTATTTTGTTAGTTTATTTAAATTTTCGTTTATAAAAGGTGTTTATACATAGAATTTAACAGGAATAGAAGTCAGCCAAAATGGAAAGCCAGATCACCAAAAGTAACGACCACCAAGATTAGTAAGCATAGTGATTTGATATTTTAATCACCCATTTTGAAAAAACCATTTTTGAGAGCTTCCGCCTTACACACGGAAGATTGAATTGCCTGAAACACGAGTCTTATATACGTGTTACGAACACCTCATATTGATAAAAAGTCTAGAGAACTCTTTTAAATAGAAATCCATAATTAATTTCTGATCATAAAAAACAGAAAGACATGAATCGTGCAAGAAGTTCTTTCGGTTAAAATGCCACGTGACGCAGAGGACATAAGACTGATTGGTCAAGCAGAAAAAATTGCCAACTAATAGGATATTTAAACATAATTGATTCTTAAACATGAATTGATTTTGTTTTATATTTTTTAATTATTCAAATAAGATCATGAGAGGCGCGTTGGGAAATATTTTGTGCTTGGACTGCTAAAAAGCAATCCCTTTGCCACCAAGTAAAAAAATAAAATAATAATAATAATAATAATAATAAAACTAAATTAATAAAAAATAATCATCTAAAAAATTCATTTGGATTTCGGTGTGTGGCCTTTTTTATAAGAACTAGTAGAATTGTTGCACGTGGTAAATTTGTCGTGCCGTCTAAAACTAGGAAAAAAATTCATTTGGGGGTAGAGTTCACCATCGGTCCCTCTAGCTTCACCGTCTTTTCATTTTGATCCCTGTAGTTTTAATTGGTTCGATTAGGACCCTACAGTTTTAATTGGATTCCAATGTGGTATACCTTTCTTGAGAAAAAAGAGAGGTAAATCTCCGCTCTCCTCACCGTCTCTCTACAAAACAAATAACTGAACTAGCCGTTGCAAAACCCAGAAATCTCTCTGTGTTGTTTCAAACTTTCAAGAAAGGTAAGTCTCCGCTCTCCTCACCGCCTCTCTACA
>BRYF01000017.1:12322500-12330000 GCA_030159135.1 Actinidia polygama | reverse complement strand
TGAAAGACTTGCACTCGAACAAAATCGTACACAAACTATTTCATGTTAGATCAAAGTACGAGAGCATCAAAATATCAACAAACTGACCACAGATAAAGATAAAATAAAAAATGAAATGAAATTACAAATGTTGCCAAGACAGAAGGTAAATAAGTTAATAGAGGTACCTGTGAGCCGATTCAAATGAGCAAAAAAAATGGTGAAGATGAGATGAGAAGAGAGCGAATGTGATTTAGGAGAGAGAAAGGAGGAGAAAGACAAGCCATCGGAAACCAATGGCATGAATGGAGTCGAAAAGACAAATTTCACTGAAGAACTATCTTTCCGTCTCACTCAAACCACAAGCTTCCGAGAGCTCTGTGTGCTCTCTTTCCGATTTCTCCGGTCGCTCCGCCGTGAGAAAAAAATCGCAGCCGTAAAAAAAAATCAATGCTTTCACCGTCTAGGTTTACTACCCTTTTACAGAGATCTAGTAAATCCTAGTTGCTGTCAACTTTCCGTGAGATCACATCCTCACCGTTTATTTTCTTTTCTTGTTAAGAATTACGTTAACAGCCCCCTAAAGGTTCTTATGATTATAGAAACGTCCCTCTGAGGTTCTAAACATTACTTGGGCTTGAGGAGTTAATACCGAATATAATGGTGATGCCATGAGGCGTTTTGATTTGGAGTCCCGCTTCGATAACATTAGATGAATGGGAGACAAGAGATATCCAGTGTGTACCCATATCTGATTATTTGTTGGCCGATGATATCACGTACAATGATATTATCCTTACAATTGATAATTGTTTTTGAGTTTGAGGGAATGTTAGCTGGGGTATGTCTTGGTATTTTTTTTTTTTTATTGTTTCCCTAGGTTAAGAGTCCTTTTGGTGTGAAATATTTAGTGAGAAATGACAAAAAAAAAATGAAGGAAAAACTAATACTTTGTCATATTTGGGGTACAAAATGAGTAGTAAAAATTGTGAAAATACAAATAATTAGGTATATATTAATTATAATGCCAATATTACTCTTCAAAGCAGTAGTACTCCCCTTGTATCTTGTAAACCTATTGCGTTTTACTCGGCAGGAGATCACATCCTCATCGTTTATTGTTTTCTCTTTCCATAGATTCCATTAACGGCCCTAAGGTTTCTTATGGTTGTGAAAACTTTCCTCTAAGTTTCTAAAAGTTACACTTGAAGTGGGGTGAGTTGCCGGTGGATTTTCAAATATTAGATTGTTTATGAAAGAGTTATAAAAAAAAATAGAATTTCGTTGATAGGTCAGTTCATACAAGGTTTTACTCTGACTTTAATCGGTCCCCCCTCTAGTAGAGGGGGGCATGGGTCTTCCGAATTAGTCAGCCAGGATCTAACTTTCGAGCACAAATGAAGAGATTATATAAGTGAAAAAAAATAGGTAACTGATTTTTCTATCGACTAGTCAACCAATAAAATGCTAAATGATTTTTTTCCTATCTAGCATCAATGATCCAAATAATAAAACTAGAACCAGCTTAGATCTACAACGATAAAGAAATTATTGTTTTATTAGAATTTTGTACAAAAAATAATATCAAAATGATGTGACGGTGACAATTTTGATATTATAATCACAATTAGGAATGTTTTGTATTGAAATGAAAGGTCCACAAAATACTATATTATTCTAGTTGAAAATTTTGTATAAGATTTTCTGTTTATAAATCATACTCTAATAGAGTAACAAACATGCTGTGAACCAATTCAAATATGGAAACCAATGGTAAGTAGAGAAAAGAAGGTGAGAGAGGAGCAATCGAAAGCCAATAGCATAAATATCAGAGTCAGAAAGAGCATTTCAACAAAAAATTATTTTTTCATCCCACTCATGCCACAAGTTTTCGAGAGCTCTATGTGCTTTCTTTCCACTTTCTCCAATTTTCAAAGAGATCTGATCTCCACCGTCAAAGAACATTGTTGCGGTAGTAAGTAAGAGAGAGAGAGAGATCATTGGTGTTCTCAATCTAGTTTTACCCCATATATATTGTCAAGGGATAAAATATCCCTTTGTAGCTCCTCCATGTATCACCACCTGGTTGTCGCTCTATAACAAGTTTGGTCGGTCGTCTTAGCATGGTACCTCGATCAGTAAACTTGTCCTAATAGAGTCCCTTAGCCGAACTGCGAAGTCATAAAGTAGCGTACATGAAAAGTTTCATTTGCCACCGCTATGTTTGAGCTTGAATACCTATGATGTGATGGGATAGCTACCAACCACGTCATAAGGGCATGATTGGGTCAATCACCTACTTACTGATATGGTAGTTGCATATCCACACACGCTCCGAACTGCACTATAAAAAAAGGTCAACACTCCTCTCATGAGTTTACTTTTTCTCTCTAAAACCAGAGTCAAGAACTCTCTCTCTCTTCTCTCTTCTCTCGTCTCGCTTCTCTCTTATTTTCTCCGGTCACTAACTTGACCATCGGAGAGCCGTCCCCGAAACAGTTCTGGGGTCCTTCTCACCCTTGCTATCTTGAAGCTCGCTCACGCAATGTTATAGTCACCTAGAATAACTTGTTAACTAATACCTTGTCTGCTTTTGATTTCCTTCCACGCCATAATTGGCGCCGTATGTGGAAAATCGATTCCAAACATGGCAAAGTTGGTTCCGATGGCATCAAAAAGCTATAACAACAGCCAAGGCAATCGGGAAGGCCAACGAAAGTTCCCTATCGTGCCAAGAACATCGGCGGATAAGGGAACAAGGCTACTGGTCAATGCTCAAAAGACAACCCTGGGCCTTTCTGGGCAAAGACCAAGTCGGTTACTCATGGCTGACGACGAGGATTACAAAGATGAGTCTATGAGGCGCATGTTCATTGAAAATGGAAGAGATAAGGCAAATCCTTATTTCCAACAACTTGAAGTTGCCTGCCAACTGGGTAAGTTAATCATCATTCGAGTTAAGGGCAGTCGGACAAGATGTCGTACCTCGGGACAACTCGAAAGTCAAGAGGGCAATGTCGCATTATGATAAGGTAGAAAGTCATGGCAATAGCCAAAATGCAGCTTTCGGTGGGCATAAGGGTCCATCGAGTCGAGCTTATTTTGACATGGACCTTCATCATGCTTTGAATTCCATGCGAGGAAGGGAAGAAATAGATATGCAGGTAAAACTGGTAACAAAAGCAACTGCAGTTACAAAATCAATCCTCCCAGCGAGGTCAAAAGCCGATATGCCAAGATCCGTTTAGATGGAATACCTCTTGTAGAGGTATCAAACAACATTCACGCTTGAGATTGAGAGAATAGAACCTTTAGAGAAATTTAACCCACCTAAATTCATATTGTACAATGGTAAATCAGATATGAGGTCGCATATTAGTCATTTTCGATAGATGATAGCACTTAGGAACCACCTCGATGCACTAATGTGCAGAGTGTTTCCCTCAAGCTTAGGCGACCTCGAGCTAAAATAGTTTGAGAAAGTTCTCTCAGGTTCCATAAGGAGTTTTCTTCAGATGTCCGAGTCATTTATAGCTCGATTTGTTATCAACACAAAAGCACCAAAAGGCTTGAGTTCCTCCTAACACTTAGAGAGAGAAAGGATGAGATTATATACAATTACAAAAAGAGATATTGGGAGTTGTACAACGAGATTGAAAAGTGCTCGAAAAAGCTTGCGTTGGTCATCTACATAGGGAGTTTGCTTCAATTGTTTGGGTCATTTGTAGCTCAGTTAATTATCAACACTAAAGTACCAAAAGGTGTGAGTTTCTTCCTAACACTTAGGAAAGGAAAAGAATGACACTCTACAATTACAACAAGAGGTATTGAGAGTTGTGCAACGAGATTGAAGAGTGATCAGAAAATTTACGATGGTTAGTTACAAGCTCGAGTTGATTCCCGGTGAGAAGCTTTGAGATGAGACATTGAACCCTCCAACCGAGCTACGGGATCTTATGTCTCGAGTGAAAATATAAGCTAGGTTGGAGGACGATATTAAGAATTCTGAATGAGCAATATGCACATCCTCCCGGAGAGAGTTCGTTCAAATGCCGCAAGGAGAGCATAGAGGAACGCGAAGAACAGGTAAGGCAAGAAGTCCATGTTATCCTCAAAGAACTTATCTTTAATCTCCTTGCAAAAATTCGAGATAAGTGCTACTATAAGAAGCTGCTCCATGTGGAAGAGGATTCAAAGAAAAGAACCAAAGATGGAAGTACGCCTACCATGAGGAGAAGGGCCACAGAGTAGAAAATTGTAAAGCTTTGAAGTTTTTCTAGATCAGCTCGTGCAAACCGGGCACTTGCAAGATTTTGTTGATCAGGAGAAAACAAAGGTTGAAAAAATGGAGGCCATACCTAATTCAAGGTTTAATCGAGAAAAATAAGAAGTGGACAATGCCATGGAGGAAGATCTCCCCGTCGATACTATTTGCATGATCAGGGATCCGCATGACCACGACCTTGAGAATAGGATAATGGGGGAAATCCGAATCGTCAAACAAATGAACGAGGACCTCTCGGTCCAATAAGTGGCTAAGAAGCCAAGGCAGAACTCATATGAGCCAAGAAGCATCACTTTACCAAGGTTGATCTTGCACAGGTCCAATACCCCCACAACAATCCCTTAGTCATACAGTTGTGAATCCATAGTTATGATGTCAAAAAAATTCTAGTGGACTCCGGAAGCTCAATTAAGGTGATGTACTACGATCTCTTTAAACACTTGAAATTGGCTCAGACTGTAAGGCCTCAAAATTTTTCTTTTTATATATGACGGAATTAGGACACACGTGTAATGTCATGTGTATGTATATATATATAAGTTACCATATTAGAAAATAAAGTTGAATTTTGATTTGGGTTTGAAAGTGGATGTGTGAGAGAGTGGGCCAAAGGAATTGGATCCAAGATTGGTTTTAGTTTGAGTTGGTTGCTTGGGCCAAATAAAGCTATGTCATTTCCTCTTTTGATCTAAACACATTAATGCCATATTTATTTTTGCATTTATTTCATCTTCTTCTTTCTTTTTCCTTTCTCTCTCTAGAGTGGAGTCAAAATGGGTTTTGTATTTAAAGTTTAGATCTAAGTGAGTTAAGGTGAGATTTAAGTGATATTTCTTTAGCAAGATCATCTACTCAACGAGGACTTCGATTTGAGCCAAAAAGATTTGGGATCGGAGCAATTCAAAATTTTGGGCATCACCATTATTATGGAGCTTTTCTTACTTGAATTTAGAGGTAAAAGGAGTTATTTTGTTGGGGTTTTACTTTGAATTTGTTGTTAAGGGCTTATATCTAGCATATTGAGATTTTATTTTAGGTGTTGAACCCTAAATGAAGGATTTGGTTTATATGAAAAAGTTTGGAGTTCGTGGTCTCAGGTGTCGACATCAAAATTTCAGGTGTTGACACATTTGAAAAGGAATTTTGACATTTTGGCATTTTGGCCACTGATGGTAGGTGTCGACACTTAGATTTCAGGTGTCGACATTTTTGAACAAGGCATTTTGGCATTTTGGCCACTAATGGTAGGTGTCGACACCTAGGTTTCAGGTGTCGACACTTGTGAACAGTAACCTTAAAGTTTTGGCTACTGACCTCAGGTGTCGACACCTAAAAGTTAGATGTGTACACATGTGAACAGTAAAAAAAATATTAATTTTTTTAAATAGTTTACTTTGAGCATGATGATATTTTATATATTTTATTGCTGCATCAAATTTTTAATAAATGTAACAATTACGTATGTGAAAGTTAAAAAATTTATTTTTTTTATGTGTACTTGAAATTTTGGGTTGAGTTTATGTTAATGATTATGAGTGTTGTTCAATAATGGTTAATTATTATTGACGATTTTGAATGCTTGTATAGTATATTATTGCATTTAAATTTTGATAAATGTAACATGAATGTATGATTGAACTTGTGAAAAATATAAAGTTTGTTATTCGCATTGAGACTTTTAGTAAAATGCAAAGTTTATATGCGTATGAAAAATTAGAAATAGTTTGGAAATGACACACTAGGATATGCCAAATTGGTACGTTGTGTACTCGGAATAAGATGATTTAGATTAAGCCAAAGTTAAAATCCTAGATGGCAAATGGTATACACGGGAGGCATGTCAAAGCCTACGGTGAAAGTCCGGGAAGTTGACAAACTTTAAAGTCTTAGAGGGCAAATGGTATACACGAAAGGCATATCAAAGCCTACGATGAAAGTCCGAAAAGTTGACAAACTTGAAAGTCTAGATGGCAAATATATACACGGAAGGAATGTCAAAGTCTACGGTGAAAGCCCGAGAAGTTGACAAACGGTAGAGATGTTAAGGTCTACGATGAAAGATTGAGGAGTGGGACAGATGTTGTCTCATGTGCTTAGTGCATAATGAGGTTGGTTAAGTATTAGCCTAGGTGTGTCATTCGAAAGGATTAAATTATTGCTTTTCAGAAGAGTCGGGAACATGAAAAAATTATTGGATTTGAAAAATCATGGATTGAAAATCAAAAATATATTTTGATATGAATGAAAACATATTGTGTTGTATCATGTTTTCATTGTAGTTATATCATGGTTTTGACGTGAGATAGCAAGTCTATTATTAAATCTTTTCAAGGTAACTCATCTTTACTATAAAATGAATTTCAGGTACTGAGAGTTATCCTGAGTCGTGAGTATGTGGATTGTCGTTATGTTCGTTTTGTCCAGAAAATATGTGAATGTATTTGTGGGATTGTAATTATTCTTTGGGCCCGGTGTGGGCATTGTCCATGGGATATCACTTGTGTTGTGTTTGATAGCTCATGGAGAGCATGGTCTCATGGGAGGGATTTATTGTATTGTTCTCTGATGTAATAACAGTGTATTGTCAAGTTATTTAGTTTAACTTTTTCGCATTTGAGTTGTTTGCTTACGTGGTCGTATCTTGATTTGATCGAGGCATGACACAGGCTGATCTGAAACTTGCCCGAGCTCAATTAGTTGCATTCAGGCTTACTTGCCCTTGGGAACCGTAGCCCTCAAAGTCTGAGCTAGTTCACAAGAGCTGGAGACCGAATTTATGGTTATTGATATTCCATTTCCATAGGATGAAGTGAGTAGCCTCCACGCTGCACTAAGTCAGTAAATTTGTTGCCTTCATAGGCAAGGAAACGCTTTGCGGTGATCAAGTTACTGGCAGTGTTACCTGGCTACGGTTAACACTAAAGTAGCCATAAAAGAAGTGCAACTAGTGGAGGAGGAGAGGGAAGTGTTGGAAGATGTTGAAATAATCCCACAGGAGAAGGTCGTTGAGGACCTGGTTCGCTACAAAGACGATGAGCCAAGATCAAACCATTTCTTTCTTGTTGGCTCGAACATGAAGGAAGGGAGAGAATCGAGATCATCGAGTTCCTGAAAGCAAATATCGAATTGTTCGCATGGACACTGTATGAGATGCCCGGGATTGAACTAAACTTCATAGACACAAGCTCAATGTCATGCCCGAAACTCGGCCTGTGAACTACCTGTCAATCATCATT
>BRYF01000017.1:12242500-12255000 GCA_030159135.1 Actinidia polygama | reverse complement strand
CGACCGTAGGGGACAACCAGGGCTTCCTCCACTCCGCATCCATGAGCGTGCTATGAGACAGAGAAGTTCACTTTCAATTGAAGTCAGTGACTTGATCGAAGGAACTGCAGTCGAGCTCAAGCGATTAAAGGAAGATGCCGAGGGGGAAAACACTTGTTCCAACGGCTCGAGTTCGGTAGACTCTTCCAGTAGTTGTGACGTGGATATGGGTGGTGGTCAAGAAGAAGGGGATGAAAATGCCGAGGTTGAGGACGGCGAAAAGGTCAACCAAGTTCCTATCATAGCGCCTCCAACCCAAATTCCGGGCGTCGAACCCATACTTGTACCAAACTCAAATTTTGAGGCTGCTGACGACCTTGATTTTCTAGAGATTCAACCTATTGCTAGGAAAGTTGTCGAACATTCATTCAATCAAGGCGGTAGTTTGGGTTTCAGCTCGGGCGAGGAGGAAGAAGTGATGGCTCCTATGGAAAGAGCCTTGGGAAAGAAAAAGGCTACAGAGGACGAGCTCGCGAAGTAGCCCATCGATCCGATTCCGGCTCTTCCAAGCCCAATTGATGATCAGTCAATCGCCTCGTCTTCCCAACAAGTCAAAAAAAGGAAAGGGAAGCAACCACGGAGCGGACTTCCAGCCAGAAGAGGGGAAATGGTGTTGGCAGTTTGTCTGGCGCTCTTGAACTTTGGGTTCCAACATTTACCGCAGCTGAGCTTGGGAAACAGGTTACGTCTGCCAACACCTCTAAAAACCATGAGACTTGTGTGGCCTTAAGGAATGCTATTATGCTCCCACAAGATGTGGCGTACCTTGTTGCTAAAGACTTGGAGGAGTTCGTGGGCAAATGATGGGGGCTCATGTCTTTTGTTCAGCTTGTTCTGTCTCTTACTTTTTTGCTTCTTTTGACACTTAGTGATTTTGTTGTTTCTGTTCATTTTGCAGCTTTTCTAGCGAGCTGTGGCCACTTTTTCCCATATGAAAAAGCACGTCACATATTTGAAGAGGTCCAATCAGAAGATCCATGGCCTTGAGAAGAAGTTAAAGCAAACCAGGGCTGAATTGTTGGAAGATCACAACGCGGCCGAGATCGCTACTGGGCAGAGGAACCAAGCTCAGCAGGAAGTGGCCGATCTCCAAAAAGTGGTCTGTGGTGAAGTGTATCGGAAGGTCTTCGACTAGGGCTTCGAATGAGCTAGGGATACTTATGAGAAGCAACTAGCCAAACTTCAACCTGACACTTTCCAAGAAGGCTGGTTTTCCTGCTTAAGAGAGCTCGGGACTCCTACTAATCATCTTGCTTGGGTTGCTCCATCTCCATCGGTCGAGCTCCTTGATACTCCGGCGGCTTATCCTTTGATCCTCCTCCCCAATTCCAACGAAGAGGAATATGCCACTTTGCTGGCTGAAGGGGAGGACGTCAATGCGTCGTGGCTCAAGGAAATAAGCTCGCCGGAGTCGAAGGCATTGTGGCCGAGGGAGCTAACGATGTTGAAGATCAGGGGGAGAATCTTCTCGAGGGGTATTTTTTTTGAAGACTTCTCCCGATTTTTGTTTGAGCTTCAGACCATTCTTTTGCTCTTGATTTGTAATATTTTGGTGTTCTGAACAAGTTTTCGCTTTCTTTGTAATGCTTCTTTGAACATGTGCCTTATTTTAATTTCTAGCTCGTTCTTGTGTGGATGGCATTTATCGTGTTCTTTGCTTGGATGTAAATGACACAACTTCAACTTTACTTCCTATATTTCTCGTGGGACGGGGTTCAAAGCTCTTCTAGCTCAACAAATTCTTCCCTCAATTTTCTGCTTAGTGTACTTGGGCAGAAGTTAAGGGGCAAAACTTGGATCTCTCATCGAGTTCGACTAACGTTTCCTGACTTTGTCAAGTACACTTGCATCAATCCTCGTGGGAGAGAGCTCAAAGCTAGTATGGGGCTCGGCTAACTTTTTTCTAAATTATCCTTAAGTGTGTTTATATGCTAACCTGTTGGGACACGCAGCGTGCGTGCAACGTGTCAACTTCTCGTTAGTTGTTTGATAGCGATTAGTCTGCAAACGTCATGGTCTAGGTGCACGCTCCAATGTTTTAAATGCCCTCATCAGTAGGAGCATGTTGGCCCCTTTAACGATTGTCGTTTTGCTTTCCAATCTTGGCTTATAAATTGAGAAGTCCTTGCCTTTGTCTTCTTCATCCCATCATTTCCAATTTCTCTGAGTTTGTTCTTTCTCTAAAATTAGAGTTGATATTTTTAGAATTTTTCCCCCTGGGGCCTTCTGCCGCTGAGGTGGGTCCGAGGCAGCGGGAAGGACTGGTGACTATTCATCGACAAATAGTGAGTAGTGCTAATAAGAACAAGCTCGGTGTGTGCTGCCGTCTCGTCCTCGTTTATTTCCAAAGTTTTGTAATGTGAAGCTTCTATTCCCAAAGCTCTGTAACATGAAGCTTCTGCTCGGTAGGATTCAAGGCAATGAGCTCTCATATGGCTGATATTTGATGGGACGCAGCTTGAAACTTGCAAAAAGCTCAATTAACTCTTCCCTAAACTTCGCAAAGTATAGCGAACTAGAGTTACTGGAATAGTTCGGAGCTCTCTTTGAGCTCGACTAACTCACCCTAGTTTTCTGATAAGTATATTTCGCCAAAATTTTTATTTCTCGGAGGATAGGGCCCAGTATTCGCATCAAGTTCAGCTAGTCCTTCTCATAATTTGGATAGTTTAAGCAATTGCAGGTAAGAGTTTAGACAAGTAAATTGATATATATATCAAGCTCGGTAGGAAAATTACATCTCAATGGTAGTACTTTTTCAAGTTGTTGGAGTTCCAAGGTCTTAGAGCTTGTTTGCCTTCTGAGTCTTCGAGGTAGTAGGCACCCTTGCAGGCAAGCTTGACTATCTTGTAGACCCTTCCTAGTTTGGGCCGAGCTTCCCGTCTACCGGGTTCTTGGTGTTTCTAACAACCTTTCTCAAAACAAGGTCTCCAACTGAATTCTCTAAGTTGGACCTTCTGGTTGTATGATTCGGTTATCTGCTTCTGGTAGTCAACCATCCGTATGAGTGCATTTTCTCTTCTTTCATCTACGAGGTCGAGGTACCGATCTAGGACTTCTTCATTGTGACTGGCGTTGTATGCTTCGATCCTATTGTGGGTAAACTGACCTCTAGCGGGATTACAACCTCGAATCTTAAAGCCAGAGATTAAGGCATTTCGTTCATTGCTTTTCGCAGTGTGGTCCGATAGGCCCATAAAGCATACGACATTTTGTCTTTTTTGGCAGTTCCTCGACCATTTTCCTTTGCCTTTTTCAATCCTCTTCTCGATCCCATTCATGATTGTCTTGTTGGTAGCCTCGGCCTGCCAGTTGTATTGCAGGTAGCTCGGCGTTGAGTTATAAAATTCAATCTTTAGCTGCTACAACAAGTATGTAACTTTTTTTGCTAATGAATTGGATTTCATTATCTGATATGAATGCTCTAGGGATGCCGAACCTGGACAAAATATTTTTCTAATAAACCTGATCACGTCTATTTCCCTAATTTGGGCCAGCGGCTCGGCATCCACCCACTTCGTGAAGTAGACCATTGCTGCTAACAAAAATCTTTTATTTCCCAGAGCTTGGGGTAGGACCCCCACGATGTCCATCCCCCATTAGGCTAAGGGCCATGGATTGGTGATGGGGGTCAAGTCCCTCGCTGGCTGATGAATGAGGGGGGAGAAGAGCTGGCACTTGGTGCACTTGCAAACGTACACTTAGGCGTCTTTCTGCATGTAGGGCCACCAGTATCCCTGGGTTAAGGCTCAGTGTGCCACTGATCTCCCTCCTGAATGCAGTCCGCATATGCCTTTATGAATCTCAAAGAGTACATCTTCAACCAGGCTTGGGTGAACACACAACAGGTAAGGCCCCAAATAAGATCTTTTATACAAGTCTCTTGAGGGGGAGATCTAGAACTGTGCTGCCTTTATTCTGAGTTTATGCGCCCCCTTCTTGTCTTTAGGTAACTTATCATGTTGTAAAAAAATTACAATAGGGTCCATCCAGCTCGACCCAAGTTCTGTATTGACAAGGAGGGACTCCAGCGGCGTTCCGTGACTTGGGGCCGAGATCAGCTCCACTATAATGGTTCTGCCTACCTCTCCTTCAAAAACTGATGCCAATTCTAGTAGTGCGTCTGTATGTGCATTTGAGTCCCTCCCTACTTGTTCAATTTTCACTACCCTGAATTCTTTGAAAATCTTCTTTGCTACTGCCAAATACTTAGCCCTTCTGGCCCCTTGAGCTTCAAATTTTCCTATGACTTGGTTGACAATCAATTTTGAGCCACTGAATATGTGGAGTTCGAGAACCTTTAGCTTGCCGGTGGGCAGAAGTCCCACAATGAAGGCTTCGTATTCGGCTTTGTTATTTATTGCAGGGAAATTCAATCTGAGGCAGCGTTCGAAAATTGCTCCTTCGGGACTCTTCAATACTACTCATGCCGCTGCACCCATACTGTTTCTTGCCCCATCAACAAACATTTTCCAAGCCATGGTGGGATTAATCTAGGTGGTTCTAAGACCTTTGGACCCTAGATGTTTTGCCAATTTGAGTGGTTTCATCATCCTGGGGTGGTTCTTGGGTGACCTTTACCACCTCGGGGACTGACTAAATTTTGAAAGATCTTGCCTCTGAGCTCTTGCCTTTTTTGTGCGCGGAGGCAAGGGACACTTGCTATGATCTTGCAGCTCGGGTGAGAATTCCGCTACAAAATCGGCTAAGACCTGTCCTTTTATCGCTGCTCTTAGCAGGAATTTTATATCTGATTGTCTGAGCTCGATAGCCCATTTGGAAACTCGGCCGGACAAATCTGCCTTTAATTAAATGCTCTTGAGTGAAAACTCAGTGTACACAGTGATTGGATGTGCTTGGAAGTAGTGCATGAGTTTTCGCGAAGTTATGACCAAGGCTAAAACGAGCTTCTCCAACGGAAAGTACCTTGTTTGGCAATCCGTGAACGTCTTACTAACAAAGTAGATCGGGCACTTCTCTCCATTTACCTCCCTTAACAATATTGAGCTAATGGCAAGGTAAATGTAGAGTAGCTCTCCCATACCTGGCGTGAAAAGAAGTGGTGGTTGCATTAAGTATTTTTTAAACTATTGGAGCGGGAGCGCGGACTCGCTCTTCTCATTCCATGAAAATTTTATATTTTTGCGAAGGAGTTTAAAAAATGGACGGCATTTATCTAAGGACTTACTGATAAATCTGTTTAGTGTTGTTGCCATCCCCGTCAACTTTTGAACTTCTTTCACATTTTTCAAGCTGACGAGATCGTTGATTGAAGTGATTTGCTTTGGGTTGGCCTTGATCCCACATATCATCACTAACTGCCCCAAGAATTTCCCCAAGCTCACATCGAAGGCACATTTTGCCGAACACCTTGGTCAGGTCCCTGATATGGTCTGATTCCTTTTTGCTTTTGACTACCATATCATCGATGTATGCGTCCATGGTTTTACCCAAGATTGGCTTGAACATATTCATGACCATCCTTTGATATGTGGCACTAGCATTCTTCAGTCCAAAGGGCATGACCTTATAGCAGAACACTCCTTGGAGAGTGATGAATGCAGTCTTTTCTTGATCGAGCTCGTGCATGGCAATCTGGTGGTAACATCGGTATGCATCCAATAAAATCATTCGATCATGACCCGATGTGGAGTCTACCAGTTGATCTATTTTCTACAAAGGAAAGCAGTCTTTTGGGTAGGCTCGGTTGAGACTTGTGAAATCCATGCACACTCTCCACTTGCCAGTCTTTTTCTTTACCATGAATTTATTTGACAACCAACTCGGGTAAAGAACCTCAATTATTGCACTTGCCTCCTTCAATTTTTCTACTTCTTCTATCATTGCATCCACATGCTCGGGGACGGACCTCCTTTCTCTATGTTTTATCGGCTGAGCATCGGGTAGGACATTTAATTGGTGCCTGATGAAATTCAGATCAATCTCTGGCATCTCATAAGGGGTCCATGCAAACACCTTGATATTGAATTTTAGGAACTGGATGAGCTCGGTTCTCTCTCGTTCCTCCAGGTTTGCACTGGTCGAAAGAAACTATCTGAGCTTGGATCATCCCGTTCATAGCGTATAAGGTCCTCCATGACCTTAGCCTCAGGGTTCTTACCGACGTCTTCCAATACTTCGTGCTCCTGTTCGATAAGTTGTACTTCTTTTGTAGATGCATTTGTAGAGACCGTGGCAAGATAACACTATTTGGTTGCTACTTAGTCTCCGCAAAGGGTCTCTTCTCCTCGGGGGGTGGCGAACTTGATGATCTGGTGTAATATGGAAGCCACCCCTTTCATTCGGTGCAGCCAGTCTCGGACAACGATTGCATTGTATTGGGAATGGATGTCCACAACAACGAACTTTGTCACTAACTCTTGGGATTTGGCCCGGACTTTAAGGGTCATAGTTCCCAAGGGCCAATGAGACAGAGTGTTGAATCCCGCTAAGGGAGCTCGGGCTGGCTTCAGGTCTGCTTGGGTAAGTTTAAGATGTTTAAATAAATCATAGTACATCACCTCAACCGAGCTTCCCGTGTCAACCAAGATCCTCTTGATGTCGTAGTTGTTTATTCTAAGCTGGATTACCAAAGGGTCAGAATAGGGATGTGAACCCTCTCTAAGTCGGTCTTGGTGAGTGTAACTTTCCCCAGTTCGGATATTGCTTGCCTCGGCTTCTTAGCCGGGGATCGGACCGAGAGTACCTCATTCATTTGTTTTATCATTCGGATCTCTCCCCGGATCCTAATCTCAAGATCTGGGTAGTTCAGGCACCCGATCATATGAATAGTTCCCAAGGGAAGATCCTCATCTTCATCTATGGCCTTGTTCGGCTCATTTTCACCTCGGTCAAACCTCAGATTCGATTTGACTTCGTATTTTTAGCTTGAGTCTTCTTTTCGTCGATGAACTCCTCCAAGTGTCTTTCTCGGACTAGCTGGTCCAAGAAGACCTTAAGGGCTTGGCAATTTTCTATCTTGTGTCCTCTCTCGTTATGGTAAAAGCACTTCCAGCTCTAGTTGCGTCTTTTGCGGTCTCCTCCCATCGGTTTGGGTTTTTTGAAATACTATTTATCCTAGATCCAGGTGAGGAGTTTATAGATTGGTTTTTGAAAACCACATTGATACCCTGTCTCGCCCAGTTCTTGAATTGACCTGAGCCTTCCTTCCGCTTCTTGAATGGGCTCTCACCTCGGGCTATCAATCCCGTCACTTTCTCTGCTTGCTTAACGTCGTCCTCCAATCGGGCGAACATATCGACCCGAGACATAAGGTCCCAGAGGTTGGTTAGGGGATCGAGCGTCAGGTTTTTCCAGAGTCTCTCCTTAGGAATCAGCCCCAGCTTGTAGCTCGCCATTGCAACCTCCTCAGAGCATTCTTCTATCTCATTATATGTCTCCCAATACCGCTTACTGTAGTTCCGAATAGACTCGTTTTTTCCCTTCCTCAATGTCAAGAGAGATCTAACACCCTTGAGCGCTTTGATGTTTATGACAAAACGAGCTACAAATGACTCGGTGAGCTAATGGAATCTCTCTATCGATCCGGCTAACATCTTGTCAAACCATTTCATCCCGAGGTCCCCCAGGCTTTATGGGAACACTGGACATATCAGGGCATCTATGTGGTTCTAAAGTGCCATCATCTGTCTGGCGTGGCTAACATGGGACCTTGGGTCAAATTTTCCATCGTACAAAGTGAACCTCTGTAACACCCCGAATTCTTAAACTCCATTAACCCCGTGAATTACGTCGTGAATGATAATCAAAGTGAATTATAAAAAATTAGTGATCAAGAGACCAAATATAAGTTAGAATTTAATTAAGCCGTAACTTGCAAATTCTGCCCAATTTTCCTCTAGGTGTCCGAACTCCCATATGAGAGTTCGAACGCCAAGGCTAAAAATCAGAGTTTCAACTCTCGCACTTATCGAACTGTAAGTAGGACGTTCGATACCTGCCCAGCCAAAATCCTTCTTAGCGTTCGAACGGTCTTTCGAACGCCAAATCCAAAAATCCTTCTTAGCGTTCGAACGCTTAAAAGGACGTTCGAATGCCAATAGTAAAAATCAAAAAATAAAAAGGGAACATAAAAGCAAAAATGGACAAAACCGATGGGATGATTTCCCTATCAGCCAATATACACCACATATACACACCCACACTTCATAACCATACAAACACTTCCAACCTCACACACTCACTCACGTAGAGAGAGAGAGAGAGAGAGAAAGAGAGAGAATATAAGAAGAAAAGAAAGAAGGAAGAGGAGGAAAGGGAGTAGGAGCTAGGGAAGCTCAAATCAAGCTAGTGGAAGCTTTGGAAAGGAGGTAAGACTTCAAAAATCTCAATTTTTGTTAAGTTAAAGTCTTAACTTTAAATTCTAGATCTAGCATGCTAGGGTTAAAATTAATGGTTGAATTTGAGTTATATAAGTCTCCTTAGGGTATCCTTTCGTATCCTCAAAGTTTTAGAAAGATTTGAGTTGTGTTGGGAAAGATTTGGAAAATTATTAGAGACCAGTTACTGTTCATACGATTTCACACAGTGAGCATTCGAACGCCCAAGAATAGCGTTCGAATGGTCTAAACATTATGCCTAGGCGTTCGAACGCCACTTGTAGAATACTTTTGAGCGTTCGAACGGTCAGTCACTTTTAGCCTTAGCGTTCGAACGCCAATTCCAACGTTCAAATGCCAAGCCTAAATTGAATTAGTTTTAGCCTTTTTCCTTAAAGTGAATTGATATGTTGTATCCTTATATGTAGGAACGCCGAGTGTATAGCCTAGACAAGGGAACCCAAGTGAGTAACACAATAACATGGACAAAACCTATGTATTTTCAAAATAATTTTCAACGCATATTATGTATATACAAATATTTTTCATGTTTCAATGCATAAAATGAGTATGTTAAGATATAAATGCCATATCTTCTAAAGCATGCAAATGTTGTTATATTATGTATTGAAATTCATAGATATATGATTGATTGAAAAGCAAAGTATGTTCAGAATATGTATGTATGGTGACACTCGGAGTCCTCTCTGACGGGACCTAAAGTCAGATAGTCCTAGGGTAAATGTGGGACGTGAAATAAAATCATCTGCAAATCGAGATATCTCAGGCCTAAAGAGCCACCCGACCTATATGGTCACTCAGTTCAGCTGAGTTGTTACAATTTTTAGCTATGATATGCCTATGTGCATCTTTCAGATATATCATGTATGACTATAGAAGTATGTATGAAATATCTATGTGAGTATCACGTTTATGAAAGTTATATTTCAAGAAAAAATTATGTTAATGCTCACATGTTTTATGTATATAATGTATGTATGATATGAAATCATCCATCGTATTTTATGTTCATGTATTGATGTTATTCACTAAGTTTTAGCTTACGTTTTCAAAAACAAATAACTTCAGGTAGCCACTCCGAAGAGCCATAGAAGAAGACGTCATATGGATTTAGTTTTGTGGCCTATGGGCCTTACGTTATGTAGTAATGTACAGCCATGACATGTATAATTAATTTTCTCATAAGATGTATGTAAATAGTTGAACTTAGGTACAACTTTGTATACAGTATGGATGTGACACTTCATTATTTTCAGTATGATTAAGTTTCCACAAAAGAAAAATTTATGTCATTTTGAATGATATTGCACAGGAGATCAGCTAGAAGACAGGTAAGTTGGCCTTGGCGGCCAGCCGCCGGCCATCACACGCCCATGATCCGCATAGGCCGAGTTGCGGGGCATGACAACCTCAGTGGCACAAACTTTTCTGGCGGGTCCATTCCCTCAATTTCTTGGGATAATGGAGTTTGGTATTTCGGGATATGATTCTTTTGTACTAATACCGCTGCACGGGCCACTGACCCAACTGGAATGATAGTTTTGATCTGCGCAGCGACTGCTCGGTTGTTAAGTTTTTCACGCAGATCGCTTTCTTGGTTTCTTTTAGCATTGAGCCTATCTCAAAGATCTACGCTCGATTAGGCTCGGCGTGGTGACACCCTTCGTTTGTTTGACGTCACAGATTTGCTATTGCCTTGGCTTTCTAGTTCGAAATGCGACTCATGGTACTTGTCCTTCCTCTTGAGCTGGGTCTTTCAGGCCCCCAGACCTTGGTCTACAGGTTTATACTCTTTCTATTTGTGGTGGTTTTATTAAGCAGTCGTCTATCATGATCTATACCATTTCATCCAATTGCGCTTGTAAGCATTTAATAGTGATTTCCCAGTTGTCCTCACCTTTGGGGAACAACCAACCCGACCTTTGCTTTGAGGTGGCCTTCGCCGTCCTCTGAGCATCGACCAATAGTTTAGCACCTCTGTCCCCAGGAGTTCTAGGAACATGAGGGGGCTCTCTTCTAGTTTGACATCTGTTGGAACAATTATCGTCATGGGATGCCATGGGTGGTGACCTTGCAAATGTTTACAGTAGATTTCTCACAGACGATGCCAATTGTAGGGTAGTGTGTTTGATGAATGATGGAATGGAAATTGAAGGTAGACATCTACGGTAGTCCTCCAATGTGAAGAGAGTTGGTGCAAGGCAGTGGCACGACGACACCCTAGCTGCATCACAGAAATAGTGAGATCGGCCGTTGGAGCTGTTTTTGGAAAACGGCTCTCTGACGGTCAAGTTAGATGACCGGATAAAGTGTGTGTAGAGAGAGAAGGTATATGTATGTTCTGATGGCACAAAAACGCGTAGTTGGGGGAGAATAACAGTTCTCCTTTTGATGCGTCAATTGTTGTGTCAATAGGTAGGTGGCTGACCCAACCATGCCTTTGCGGCGTAGTCGGTAGCCCATCATCATGTCTCCGGCGTGGTATGGAGGCTGTCAGAAGGAACTCTGTTATGCAAGTTACTTTCTGTCCCCTGACATCTCTCGGGATTACCGTCGGACATTGTCCCTCGTTTGAGCTCCAGCGTAGTTATTCATACCGAGCTTGATAGATAGCGGAAGCTTGTCGGCAACGATGGACTTAGCTCGGATAGTGCTCTCATTCGGGGGTTTTGCATCGAGCTCCGGCGCCGAGCTCCACCGAGTTTGCTTTTCTTGCGATAGCAAGGCGGAGGCCCCCGTTTTAGCAAGGCCAAATTCTATCACTTTATGTTTTATCCCCTTACATGTACTGTAGCCGCTCCCATATATATTTATTTATATGTATTGCGCTTTCTTTGTTTGTACACAACCCAAACTTGAAAATTTCACATTTTTTTCATGAAATAGAAAAAAGTATAATTTTAAAGATAAATTGTTAAAAAAGTAATCCAAATAATTGTTGATATATAATTAATTTAATTTTTTTCTGGTGCAAATCATGTAGTTGGATCTCAGTAAACACCAATTGTGTAGGTAGCACCGTACCGTTCACCCCGAGACCCATGAAACTAAGACCTGAAAGAAAATTTCTTTTCCCTCCCTCCTGACAGATTCCCCTCCCTGGCCCCACCCTTGTCTCCCCATAAAAAGACTGTTATGCCCCCCCTCACCCCTCTCTCTTTCTCTCTCTTTCAATTATTTTTTTTTAGATTTGTTTCTTTTTTTTCATTCTTTTTTTTTTATTTTTTTTCAGTTTTGTGTATTTTTTTTAGTCTCTCTCTCATTTTTTTTACTCTTTCAGTTTTATGTATTTTTTTTAGTCCCTCTCTCATTTTTTTTACTTTTTTACTTTTGTGTATTTTTTTAGTTTTTTTTTCTCTTTCAATTTTGTGTGTTTTTGTTTAATTATTATTATTTTTTTCAGTGTTGTGTATATTTTTATTTATTTATATTTTTTTTATTAGTTTTGTTTCAAAAATAAAACTAAATAAAATTTACACAAAACTGGAAAAAAACTATAAAAAAAACTACACAAAATTGAAAAAAAATTAACAAAACTAAAATAAAAAAATACACAAAACTTAAAAAAATATATAAAAAAAGAAAAAAAAAGAAAAAAAAAGAAACAAAACTAAAAAAATATAAAAAACTGAAGGAGAAAAACCCGAGAGAGAGAGAGAAATGTTTCATATTTTTACTTTTTAAAATTTTTACAAATAATGACTCTTAAAATTTACAACTAAAAAATAAAGAAAATATATAACATATAATAAAAAAATATTTATCCAAAAAAAATTTAAGAATTTAAGAGTGAAAAAAGGACAAAAAAGAGAAAGGACACAAAGGTAAATTTAAGAGTGGAGCCCAGAGAGGGGTCTGACACGGGAGGGGGGAAAAGCAGCTCCCGACCTAAAAACAGGGAATGTTTTGTGCCTTGTCCTTGCCTGCTGAGGATTCTCCGTGCTAGATCCCAATTGAAGACTTTTTATAAATTTATTACAATGATCATATAGTTTAAAAAACATGGCCACAATGATAATGTCAGTGATATAAGGGTAGAAGTCAGAATTTTTATTGAACGAGAGCAAATTCTCGTTTAGAATCACAGAAATATTTTCCCGA
>BRYF01000017.1:12227500-12230000 GCA_030159135.1 Actinidia polygama | reverse complement strand
AATTGTCAATAGTGTATGTTATTCTATTTTTTTTATTTGATATCAAAATATAATTACACTTTTTTGTAAATAATTTTAATTCACATAAAAATCATATTTTTTTTATTTCTAAAAAGAAACAAAAATCTATTCTTATTTTACTTTATCTAGCAAACATCATTGTTTTACTTATTTAGGCTATTCTCTGTAAATAAACACGAGTCTATTTTTATCATATTTTTTAAATAGAGTATGTCATTAATTATAATGTGCATAACTCTAAAAGAAAGGGAGTTTGATTAAGTTAAAATTTGTTATATAAGCGTAATTCTTGGTTTGATAATAATAAAAAAATTAAAATTTGTTTAAATTTTTTTCAAATGCGTTTAAGTAAATTAGAATTGATTAGAAAAGTAAAATTCATATTTTATTGAAAAAGGATAAACTTGGAATAAAATGCACATATATGGCAACTTAAATTTGGTTGTACCATTTTTTTTAAATAGGACGCAATTGTTTAAATTAAAGAGTAGTGTTATGGGTACTCCAATATTGCACCCCAAATGCACACCTGGGTGAGGTGGAGCATTTGGATTGGCTGGGTGTGGGGTCCACCCAGTCATGTCAGCCAATCCAAATGCTCTACCTCACCCAGGTGTGTATTCGGGGTGCAACATTGGGGTACCCATATCATTTTCCTAAATTAAAACTTGATAAAATTCAATAGTAATATCTTGCAAGAAAAAAGTTATACTCATTAATCATTTCCCCTCCTTTTTTTTCTTTTTCTGGTGAGTGATGCATGAGTTTTAAAAACTGATTTCGTCTTCTTCTAAAATTGCACAATGACTAGGATCTGAGCTGTTGGTATCTATATCAGGTTAGTATTCCGACGTGGCAACACGCATTTGGTTTGACTTTTCTTATCCAACATTTAAACTTCAATCCAACGGTGTCGGCATTTATTTTCCACGTTATACACACGTACTATCTATCCATTACACGTCCACTCAATCAACACAAATCCACTTTTTTTTTAGTTGGATCAAAGAAAAAAAAAATAACAGGATCTGACCGGAATTGTTACGTCTTTTAACATTTTTTTTTTTTACCAAATTCTTCATTCAACTGTATTACTACAGTTTCAAAATTTGAATTTAAAAAAATTTTCAGAATTTAAAACGAATCATTAACATACTCAAGTGAAAAATAGAAAAATTTATTAAAGAATAAAATTATGGCACTCTATAAATGATCGACTCTATCTATATTCCTATCCTATTCATTGGAGTTGTGATCTTATATCAAATTGATCGTGCGAAATTCATACGAGTATAAAGAATTTCTTCTTTAATTAATAGAATAACCCTAACAACACTTTTTAATAAATTTCATTTCCCCAATCACGCGTTTTCATGCAATTTCTTTGGTTGGTTCGAAGTGACCCAAAGGAAATGAATCCAGAATTCGTAAACCATAATCCACTTGTGCAATATTATAGAACATGTGTTTTTTAATGCAAGATGTATCATCATTTCAAATACGTAAACCCACAATTAAAGAATTGAAGATCCTGTCCTTACCCCTCCTATCAAATGACCGAAAACACCTCAAGTTATGTGGTTAAAACACATATTTGTATAATTTCTTAGCATGAAACACGTAATAATGCGTGAGACTCACAAATTATGTGAAAATCACACGGGTGTAAGGGTATGTTAGTAATATTTTAAAAATAAAAATATATTTTGCACCCTTACACGTTCACCAAAAATTGCACTTTGTATATTTAATTTTTAATTGTATTAGTTAAATTCTTATATTTTAGGTAAATCGTTAATATGACCATTTTGTTCATATTTTATTTAATTAAGTGACAAATGACCTCGAGAAAAGAAGCCATGTGTACTTTAATTAAACAATATAGGCACAAAAAGACCACATTTAGGGGTGAGTGATAAACGAGTCAAACAAGCCGAACAATAAATTATTCAACGAGCTCTAAATTGTGTTCGAGCTTGATTTATTTACTACTTGAAACGATCTCAAACTAGTTCTCATCGAGTCAAACTGAAGTAAATTAAATTTTTAAATATTATAAGTTTATCGAGCCAAGTAATAAATAGTTCAAGCTTGGTTTGAAATCTTAACAAGCTTAAAAATATGTTTGAACTTGGTTTATTTATGTAAAAAATCAAACTCAAGCAAACTTTTAACGAGCAACTTAGTTCGTTTATTACCACCAACCATATTCCTACTTAACTTTTCATGTAAAGGGTTCACTGACATAATTGGAAGTAATAGATGCGAATTATAATTTAGGTAAAACTACAGGGACTTAGAGTGTAATTTACCCAATTGAAACTATTATTATAAGGGTTCTATTTCAATAAGAAGCACAAAATGACAAGATTTTTTGATTTTTTATACATTTTTTATATTTTTTAATACATTTTCACATATTTTTATGTATCTTTCATAATTTTTTATATATTTTTCACACATTTCCATACTTTAATTA
>BRYF01000017.1:12187500-12190000 GCA_030159135.1 Actinidia polygama | reverse complement strand
TTACATAAAGATAGAAGAAGTTGAAACATCTTAAGTAGGAGAAAGACTAGACACTTTACATTTATAGTTTATATTTCATTTACATAATTTTCTAAAAATTTCCAAAACAATCATTTTATAATTTCTTCACTTGCAAAGAAACTTAAGCTTGAATTTCTAGCTCCCTATAGATATGACCTTGAGACTTTCAAGTATTATGCTGCATTAATAAGTTTTTACGCCTAGGAATTGCCTGTAATAGTTAGATAGCATCAAAACGAAGCAAGCAAAGATACACCAACCAATTAAGTAAAATTTATTAGGACGATGATGGTATCACGACATTATTGACATGTGGTATCACCATTCAATCACAAATTATCATGTCAGGCCTAATAGACAGATATAACCGTTATTGAATTATCAAAATTGGTCCCATAGTGGGACCCACACCTCATCTACATATTTTGAACAAGATTTCTCCATTACTGGAGAGAATCCAGTCTGATCATTGGTTTGGATTACATTCGCTTAGTGAGAAATCTCTTATCAAAATTTATTATTGATTGGTGATACTAGAAGTTGTCGATGACTAAGTATCACCGTTAAAGCAAAATTGTATTCATAGGCTTGTGGCCATAAAGATTGCACTCCGCCAGAGCCAAGCTGTGTATGGATTATGGATTTGTGGTGGCTAACGATGGCCTTCAATAGCCTTGTTTGCCATTGTATTGCGTTCATATTTATTTTTTGTTAGTTTTTATTTTTATTTTATTTTTTATTTTTTTATAATTTTGTAACAAATTTTTATTTGGCATAAAAAACATAAGAATGAGAAGTGTGGAGAGAGAGAGCCAAAAAAAGTAATGAAAGTGTATATAAAGGCATAATATTTTTTTTCTCCAAAACAAAAGGCATATTTGGCATAAAAAATATAGAAGTAGTCACATGAGTGTTATGTGATTAAATTTAAATAAAATTTTGGACAAAAGACTAATGGAGATGGTGAAAGTGATAACTTTTAATAGTTAAGAAGTATAAATGAGCTAATTTTTAGATGAAGGAATAAAAGTGATAGCTTAGGGAGGTGTCTAGATAATTAAACCAAAAATTTACATTTATGGTTGGCCGTTACTTGAGGGATCTAAACATAATATATATATATATATATATATATATATATATATATATATATATGTGTGTGTGTGTGTGTGTGTGTATATGTGTGTGCGCGCGCCCCCCTAAAGATAAAAATCAGATTAAAAAAATTGGACAAACTAAATGGCGCATAGGAATGGGATAAAGGGAGAAAGTTAAAAGTGGCAATGGTAAATTTAAAATTATAACTGTAATGAAAAATTATTTTTTTAAAATAAAAAGTCCACGAACCGTTTCATTGTTCTATTACAAATTCTATAAAAAATTTCATATATGACATAAGTTTTATGTTTCTAATTAAAAAAAATGCATAATACTAAAGGTGTGTCTCCTGAAGCTGACCAGGGGTCACCTCCAGGAGTCAATATGTCATTATACAATATGTCATTCAACATATTTACTGATAAGTTGCGAACTTACATATGTCCAGTTTGAACTATATTTCTTGACATTATGTACGGTTTACCCACGGATAAAATCTTTATGCTAAATGCCAAAATGGTTGGCAGGCTGGCCCCCAAAGGAGATTCGAACTTTAGACTCAGGTGATTGAAACCTCAAGTCTTTTCTTTTTTAACCAACCCAGTGTTTAAATTATACTCCCTCCGTCTAATTTTATTTTTCTCTTTTGAAAATTTAATTTTTTAGTGAACTTTTGAACTTTCCTAATTTGCTCTTCAATATATACTTATTTTTATAGTGACTCTTCATTTTTTGAGAATATAATAAAGTTTTTTCTACATCCAATACACTTATTGTTCATTTTTCTCTTTTTTTTTTTAGTTTTGTTTAATTATATTTTATTGAAACTTCATTATTTGAATTTAAGAAAGGAATGCTAGTATATTTGATATATCAAAAGTAGATAGTGGATAAATATTTAAAAAAAAATCAAAAAAGGAATAATGAATAACTACAGAGTACTGTGGGAGGATAAAATATCATCTTTTCTTTTCGAGCGAGCTCGAGCGAGCGCCGCCGCCGGACTATGGCTTCTTAGCAAGTTCGGTTGACATCTCCGCGCAGAAGCTCGTTCAATATACGCCAACTGACGGAGATTCCCAAGGCACGTCAGTGTTAGAGAGTAAGATACACTGCGAGTTTTCTCTGTCACCCCGCACGCTTGGGTCTAAACTACGATGATGTGATATGCTAAGCTACCAGCCATGCCCTAGAGGCATGATTGTATCAGCTTTCTACTCGCTGACAAGGCAGTCATCGCGTCCACGCACGCATCGTGCTGCACTATAAAAGGATAGATTCTTTCCTTTTCACGGGGTACGCAATTTCTGTCTCTCTACACAGTCTCTCTAGAACGAGAGCCAATAACTTTTTTCTTGCTCTCTCTCATATTTTTTGGTCA
>BRYF01000017.1:12170000-12175000 GCA_030159135.1 Actinidia polygama | reverse complement strand
GCCGAAAAACTGGTACCAAATGGAGCCTTAGTGTTCTATGTATATACTATATATAAGTTCTAAGATTCTTTTTCTCAAAAAATAAGGGCATTTTGGGCATAAATTGACAAAATTGGTGCATATGTAGGTCATGTTAGCAATTTCCGTCTATATTTCTCACAAGTGGATAACAAAAGGGATGAAAATGATACAATTTAGTCGTTGGGAGGGGTGTATGTGAGACATTTTAAATATGAGGGATAAAATTTCTAATAAAAAAATAAAAAAGGGAGGTGATTTGGAATGGCCATGGAAGTGGAAGAGAAAGATTTGGTAGATTCCAGGTCTTCTTCCCGTCCCCCTCTGCAACCTCCCATTAAAAGAACTGGTTTGTCTCTCTTCTTTTGTACAATTCTTTTTGGGTTTCCTAGAAATGAATACCCCACCCAATAAGGCTATCTTCAATTCTGACTCTTCACTCGATTTTCTGGAGATTTTAGGAAACTTGTTAGGTGGGGGCATTCAATTATTTCACTTTCTTTTTTTCACTAAATCTTTTCATAAAGAATTACTAACTTATCCCCATTCCTCTATTAGCCTGATTTTTTTATGAAACAAACTCGCTTGAATCCTACCTAACTCTTTTCAAAGTTTCATCCAATTTGAGTTTGAAGATGTGACCCATTTTAAATTCAATGAGGAATTGGAGATCTTTTTTTTCTTCTCAAATTTGATGAAGGATTGATTGGAGATGCCCTAAAGAAACGTAAAAATGAAGCATTCAAACCCTAAATCAGATTTTTCCTGGTCCCAATTTCTTCGCAGGAACATCCATGTCTAGGGTCATTCCATATAAAGAGATAAATCATTTTCTGGCCTTTTCATTATTTTACAACAAGTTTAAAAATTAAGTATTCAAGCCCTAAAGTCAACTTGCTAGTCCCAATTTCATTGCAGGAACATCAAAGTCTATGGCATTCAATATAAGAAGATCAGTCTTTTTCTGGGTCTTTTCAATTTTTTCTTCTTTAGCAATCACATGAGAATACTTTTCTTTCTTGGTATATTGCATTTGTAAATTTATGATTTTCCATATATATATATATATATATATACACGTAGGCTATGTTTGGAACTTGTGTAAAGAATAAGAAAGGAAGATAAAATAGAAAAACTAATGGATAGGAAGATTCTTTTTGGATAATTAGTTATTTCTAGTTGTTTGGTTTTGCTAGAAAATGAGAAAGAAAATAATGTTTGTTTTTGAAAGGAAGAGGGAAGAATGTGAAAGAAAAATTTCAAAATGAGAATGAAATACATTTTTCCTCGCATACCCTCCCAAAACTAGGAATAAATGTTTAATTGATGTTTTCATATTTTTCAGACGATGTTTGGTTAACGGTTTTCGAAGCTTGTTTTTTGAAAATTCTTACCAAAAAGAACTGATTTTTTAGAAAACATTAAACAGATATTTTTAAATTCTCAAAAACTATTGTCATTAAAAACTAAATAGGATATGAAAAGGACGATTATTTTTATTTTCAAAATAAGTTTCTAAAAAGTATTATGCAAAATTAATCTGGAAGACTGGAACCAAAGACTTAATATGGTTTGGTTTCTAACTATGATTTGATTGTATGAAGGGAACATATGGACTGGTGTGGCACACATAATAACTGGAGTGATAGGGGCAGGAGTTCTGTCATTGGCATGGAGCATGGCTCAGATAGGGTGGATTGCAGCTCCATTGACCATGCTGCTCTTTGCATCTGTCACCTTTGTTTCCGCTATCTCTCTCTGCAACTGCTACCGATCGCCCCGATCCCGAATCTGGACCCATGAGAAACACCTCCTACCTCGAAGCTGTTCGGATGATCTTAGGTGAGATTCAAGCTATTAAAAAATAAATGATCATCAATGTTCAGTTCTTATAAGACTCTAATTTAATGCCCCATTCCAATTTTAGCTTCTCGCGCGTAACATTTATTTGTACAAAACTCGTATAAAAGGAGGGAACTGCCAATTAATTCTGTCGGGTAGAGTTAGGTCCAACAGTTTACTTCTTGAGAATAATTTTTGATGATTTTGTACGTTACCATCGCACCAGAACTCGTTTTTGATCTTTTATTTCTGCGGTTTTATTTATTTTCTTTTTCGCTATGCCTGCTGCTACATAGCTCTTATGTTTCTTAACTTACTTTGTTTGGAATTAGTGTTATATCATGGCTTTTCATAGGTATTAATTTCAGCTATTCATTTTACAGATACAGCTTATAGTTTAAATTCTCACTAAATTAAGATATGTTTAGTGTTATTCCTATTTACACGGTTTTGATGAGGGTTTTCGTTATTGTGAACGGTTTTCAGTGGCTCCCTATCATATGTTGTTACATCAATGTTTATTGTATAAAGAGAAACTTGTGATACTATCAACTTGAACACTTATTTATATTAGATTGTACAATATTTTTAGACAACGTGTTGTAGATTAATAGAAAGATACTTAAAATGAAATGGGATTAAGAAACATTATGGAAATTCTATCTCTCGTCCATGTGAAAGACTAAAATGTTGCTTTCTAGCTAATTTTAACTTCTTTTTCTTCAAATACTACAAAATTCAGAGGATTCCAGGTGTCTAAAGTGGTTACAGGTTTTGGACACACTTAGAAAAATTTAAAGAGTCCATATAACATACGGCATGATTAAACGTAGTAGGATAATCATTTTAGTGTAGTGCTTCTTGTTATCTAAGGCTGTGGTAGTTGACACTAAATGTGATTTCAGGACTGAGGAGCGCAACTGTGGGTAGTGTCTTTCTACGAACAAACTATTGCAAGGTTGGAATTGTCTATACCATTACGGATGCTGTCAGCATGAGGTACTTAAACTACCTTCTCGCATTCCTCTAAATTTGATTGCTTTCTTCTTACAATACTCCTCAACTTTTGTGACTTGGCGTATTAACGAGAACTCTACACATTCTGTACTTAAGAAAGATGAGTATGTTACCTAGAACTTGGAATGTTCCGGTATGTGGATCGGTAACAGGAATATGGTACGCCATAGCCTATACCCTAACTTGTACGATAGAGATAGACCTCTATGGATTATACCATTAGGATGTACTTCTTTATAATAAAAATCTAATAAAACATAGTAATATTTTTTGAATGGTCCACGTAAAATTCATTTATAGTTGTGTTATGACCAATTTCTTTTTTATATTTTCTCTAGTGGTAACAATTAGTTTTTTTTCTTCAAAAGAAAATATTTAGGAAAATTTATTCAAATCGCTTGAATCGTTAAACTCATTATTTTAGAACAGAGTTGTACGTGTTTCAGAACTTGCGTTCCAATATGTAAATTGCTAGAATATTAGCAATTTCTGGTAACACTGAGTAGAACTTAGGCTGTTTTTTGCCACTTACATGTTCACCGTAAGGTGAGAGGATCATTGGCATGATTGTTTCCTGAAAGAATGCTACAATGTAATTTGACCCCCCCCCTTAAACTACGTGAATTGCATATAGAGTTAACCCCATTAATGGAAATTGCTGGTTTACACCTGAGCTATTTCAAGCAGTACATTGGTATCATTATCCATTGATTAATGAATTCAACTTCATTAACTTAATTAAGCCTAACCAGTTGGCTTTTGACAAAATAAATCTGGGAAAGTGTGGGGTAGTGAGCTTGAGAGATGAGAGGAAGGAAATCGAGGATAAACACATGCGGTAATTCTATGACGACGAAGGTAGCTGCAATCAATCAACCAGCAATGTCCTAGTTGCAGCATAAAAATAGTGAGATCTGCGCCTGAGCTGTTTTCGGGAAACGACTCTCCGACGGTCAAGTTAGAAGAATGGAGAATGTAGAGAGAGAGAGTATATGTTCTATTAGCTGAAAAGTGCGTACTTTTTTTGAGAACAAAAGTTCTCCTTATATAGTATAGCTCGGTGTGTACCTCAACGCGCCAACTGCTGTGTCAATAGGTAGGTGACTAACATAACCATGCTCTTGAGGCTTAGTTGGTAGTTCGTCTCTATACCGTAGATGTTTTGTTCCAGGTATGGGGGCTGTCAAAGGAAACTTCGACGTGCAAGTTATCCTCTGTCCCCTGATATACCTTGGGATCGCCGCCGACTGTTGTCCCTTGGCCAACGTTTGGCGCGGTCCCTCCGCCGAGCTTACTATATAGCGACAACTCGGATGTGAGGCAGATCTTCAGCCCGGACGATGCCAATGTTTGGTAGTGTATTGACCGGGCTCAGGTGAGCATCGTCCTCCTACCTCGTTTCGTAGTGGTTACCCAAAGGTGACTCCTGTCTTGGTGGGACCCAAACTTGTAATTGTCTATTTTATCTTCTTTCAGAAAGAATGAAACTCACAATTTACAAAGTGGGTTAAAATACCAATATCATTGTCTATCACACCTAAAAGATAATCTGCTCTAATTCGCAAAGGGCATTTCTAACAGTTTAATAATCTGGTCACGTGGTTTATTAAAATTCTCAGTTGAATCCAATAGCAGAACAGTAACGGGTCTTTCTTTGTATTCCTTCGTTTGTGATTATGGCTGCAGAGCATTACAGAAATCAAACTGTTACCACAAAGAAGGGCACCGGGCGGCTTGTGATTATGGATATACTTCATATATGCTCTTCTTTGGAATTGTTCAAACAGTATCGTCTCAGATACCCAATTTTCGTGATACAGAATGGCTCTCAATCATCGCTGCAATCATGTCGTTCATGTACTCTATCATTGGATCGGCACTTGGCCTAGAAAAAGTAATAGGTATGGTCAACAATATGCTTCTTACAGTATCACTGTAGTTGGCACGGAAATGACGGGATAACTTTAAGCTTACCTTTGAAACTAGGGGCAGGCAGAAAAACCGTTTGACCCATAAAACTGTCCAGATCACCAAATTAATCCGTGCGGTTTGGTTTGTTTTTTACTAGAACGATTTGGTTATGGTTTTACAAATTTTAAAATTGTAAATTAATGGTTCAGCGA
>BRYF01000017.1:12147500-12152500 GCA_030159135.1 Actinidia polygama | reverse complement strand
TTCCATATCTTTTTCTTCTTCTTTTTTCTTCTCTGATCAGCACACTTCATAATGTAACAACACCACTCGTGTTTCAAATTTCTTTGATAGTATACAAGCAAGTGTAATGTTTTTCCTTAATTTCTACTACAAAAGTCTGTCATCACAACAAAAATGTAGATGTTCGCCCCTTCCCTTACAATTTGGATTTCTAAATTGTGACAACACAACCGATAGATAGCATACTTTAAACGCAAAATACAGACGAGAATGCTACAAAGTCCTCCACACGTCACAGGAATAATTAATTCTTAACAGCCAGGACAAAAAAAAAGAAGAACAAAACTTAGATAAAATTATTTCAGGCAATCCTCCAGAAGTATGTCTTTTCGGAAAATTAAGGTTGGAGCCTCTCCTGAATATGCTGCTGCTAAATTCTATGCACTCTCAAAGCCATATATTCGGAACACACCTGCAGCACAAACAGATGTGTATTATTCCATTTGTTCCTTTCTAGCAGCATCAGTGATATTCACAATAATGTATACACCTTCATCCGTCTGATATTTGTTTTTATCATCTCCAGCATATGCAAGCAAATTGTACTTCGGATTCCATTCCACACTGTTCATGGCAGCCCGAACAGGAATTTGGTGGACTGATCGTCCGGTTTGCACATTGGACTGTTTCAGAATGCAGTACATTAACATTATTATTTCACTTACTTGTTTCACTACTAATAATGATTATAGCCATCTATTGCATGGAAAAACATTTCTAGGGAATGAAGTGGTTATAGTGCAGCAGATTGACATAAATAAGTTAGATGATGCATACTATATCCATGAATAAATCTTCACTGGCAGAAGCAATATATTCTCCCGTGTAATTGAAGCTTATCGTCCTGACTGGCCACCTGAGAATAAGCAAAGAAAGGTAGTGACTTGCAGATGTTTGGAGCTGAACTTAACATGAGTGAAGGAGTAAAGGTAAAGAAAATAGGCAACTTGAACTTGTGAACATGATAGTCATATCAAAAAAACAGAAAAACTCGAACAGAGACTCACTCGAGTTTTGTGAATGTTCGCACGCAAAGCATCTCTGAAATATCCCAAAGGCTGACTAAGGAATCAGCACTTCCAACAGCAAAATATCTGCCAGAGAATAAGGAGGTAGGTTAGAGGTTGAATGGATCTATTACATGATATCTCGTACTAAGTAATTGATAATCCAGCACTTTTTTGACTTGAAATTTTTTATATTAGAAGATATGACGTCAATTTATTGTATGTAGGTAAGTTGTAATTATGTCTACACTTACGTTGTATCAATGTTTAGATCATTACAACATCCATGTGCCGGAATCGTTAACCATCATCTAAGAAAGGGACTCAACTGAGAATGGTTTAGCCACGAGCTATTCATGAATATATGTAGATGCGCTTTTCCCTTTTGAAATACTTCTACGTCCTACCAATGTCAGAGAACTTCTGTGAAGAAAGTAGATGTGTAATATTTAAAAAGCCACAAGACCTCTCTCTCTCTCTCTCTCTCATTTCAGAAGTGAGAAACCAGATGAGTGCTTAAGTTTTTGTTCTATTTCTTATTAAATTTTTGGAAAATGTCTACAACATAGCAGCTTGAGCAGGGAATCGACATCCCTGCACCCTTGTAATATCTTCATCTATGGAGACGAAAATCAGGACTTCTGAACCAATACGACAAATGGATGTAATCTCACACACAGACAAGCATAGATAGAGGAAGGTGTAGCTTACCTTCCTAATGGGTCAATCGCAATACAATAGCAACCAGCTGTATGAGCCGTAAGGGTGGAAACTGCTTGAAGAGATGGATACGCTAGTACTTCAACAGTACCTGCGAAAGGAATAAAATATGAATAACATATACATTAATGTTCAAGCACAGAAAAGGCATAGCATCCAAGTTAGGTACAAAAAGGCAATTATTTCCCCGCGTCAACAGAAAATCAAGTTTCCTGCTTCGCAATTGTTCTCACCATTCCCAGTTGTCAAAAAGAACATATCTCCTCTCATATTCCATGCGATCTCATTCACCTGAGAAGAAAGGATTCAAGAACCGCTGAATATGTGGAGATATATTTACATATTTCTATGGGCATCTCAGCATGGTATAAACAATTAAACTTCTCTTAATTTCAGAACTACAAATAAGTAATATGTTTACTTAATTGGCAAATTTAAGTTGCATATATTAAGAAACTGCAAATCACTTGTTTAGTTAGACATCTTAAATTTGAAAGCAACATAACTTGAAAAGTAATGTAAGAACAGGTTTCTTAATATATGCAACTTACGCATTAGAAAAGTGACTCAAGATTCAGCCATGACCAGTGACTGCATCAGCAAGGAAGTATGGTACAACTGAAGTTGAACGGTTGAGCCGATCAAATGACAAAAGAGGCCAAAGGAACCTAAATCAACTGAGAAAAGACACAATGACATCCTGACTTCGCACTCAGCGCAGAATGGTTGGATCACGAATAAAAAATACTTTGAAACACGAGTTTCTAAGGATGGGATCAAGTGCTCACAGACAGATTGCCCTAAAAAGATAGACTAAATGTATGCATTTTGCAATTTGCAGCCACCTGATAGGGAAAATCAATATTAGTTGGGACAGGAGATTACCTCATAATTGAATTTGCGTTTGTGGATGGCCTTAAATTTCCGTACGTCCAATATTGTTAGTTCATCATCCTATATAGCAAATGATATCAACTGAGTGAGATAGTGGCTTACAGACCACTTCTAACTTGCTGAAGATAGAATGTCATTTATTCAAGATTTTTAAAGAGCCATATGATGCCAATGAAACCGAAACCAACAAACATCCAGGCTTAAGTGCTTAACGTAAGATGGAATATAATAAACAAAGTGCCAAAGTTGTAGACTTTGGAATTAGGAATTCACAAAAACTGTAACATGTACCCTGTTCCCAACAGCAATGTGTGTACCATCAGGCTTGTAGGTGATGTTAATATTCTCGCCACTAAGTTCCGCTTGCTGTGAGCATTTTCCACCTGCAAAGACCAAATTAGACATGAATGAACATCTCTTGCATTATATCTCACTTTTCTGATAATTTGTGTTATTCTGATAAACCCTATGCAACTATTTTAGACAAGTTGAAACAAGAAACAAGATCAGAGGTATTCTTAAACTTTTTTCCTTACTCTTTTGGTGGGTAAAATTTATGGTAACCAATTAAGTGTAAACATGATTAAGTGTAAGGGGTTTCTGACACTCTATTATCTAACAGGATTATTGCCTGAATTGCACTGGCATTTAATTTTTCTATATTCTCAAGTATACTTGTGCAGCATATCATTCACTTACTTCGAGCATCCCACAGACAAACTGTCTTGTCACCCGATGCAGTTGCTATTAAGTCAGCATGTTTGGGGTCCCAGCATAACTGATCCACGCTGTCAGTGTGCCCCTTCAGTTCAATATCTTTAACCTTACCCTGTAAAACTCTCCTCGTAACAAATAGAATACACAGGGAATGGAACTATTGAAATCTGAAAATAAGCATTGCTTACAACAAACACCAAGCAAGTCTAAAATAAAAAATGAATTGAGAATGGATATGTTAGGATGGATGTGGATTTCAAATGAAGATATTTAATATTATTATCCAATGAGAATTAGCATAAATTTAGATTTGATAGTTTATATATGAATTTCTATATTGATTTTGGGATCTTTATCACGGTGGATTTGAAATAATTTTTTTATCTGAGTTATTTGAAATCCTTCATGCTAAGGAATGTAGTTATACAAAAAATACATCTCCTCTACATCTAATCCACCTTCCACTCCAGTTTCTGATGTAGATGGACCTGAATAATACAAGGATCAAGGCCAAACTATGCAAAGATCAGTTTGTGGGACTGATTTATGCTAAATCCAGTATTAAAGTATCGAAAATCCACGAGCTATGCGGCCGAAAACCAAGCCCTAAAGGCAGCACACTAGGCTATGAAAACACTAAAATCTGAATTTAATTCGTCAAAAAACCCTTCCTCAAAAGGAATATTATAGCCCTACATATAGTAGCGAAAAAGGTTACTAATGATGAAATACCTAGGGGGAAAAAATACAAAAGAACAAGACAATGATGAGTGGCACATATATGCAGCCACAAGACACTAAACTAGGTGATAAGTAGCTTACAAGCAAACACCTTGCACCCTGGTGACAAAGTGCTTACATGCAACTTACAGACATCCACCTCCAAAGGAGGTTACTTTACCTCTAAAAAGCTAAAAAATACACCAAATGCCAAAAAACTAGTTATTAAAAACTCGAAAACAAATTCAACTTCTTAATCTCTTTTTTCTTCCCCTTCTTGCAAAAATTCTAGACCAATTCTCCCAGCAAATATAATCTTCAATCCACGTTACATCAGTTTCACAAGCCACCTATGTTTTTGAATTCTTTTTGTTATGCATAAGGCTTCATTTGGGAATATGAGGATTTCATAAACTAAAAAAGAAAAAAAAAAGATACACAACCGTGTGTTTGGAAGCTATTTGGGTTACAAGCTCCTGAAGAACTTGAGATAATCTCAAAATCTAAATTCAGTTTTTGCGATACTTTGGGTAGGAAGTTATGTGTAGTTGTATGCAGACTAACCACAGCTTTTAAGCTACACCTACTACATTTTTCTGTATTGGAAGCTGTACAAAAGTGTTTCACACAACTTATCTTATTTGTTTATGGGCCAAAAATATCTTAAAAAGCTGCAAAAAAAAAAAGGTTTTTGAGAAACCTCATTTTGATACTTTTCAATTGCTGCTATTGAATAATCAGATTTAAAGTAAATTCAGATACACGAAACACCCACTAAGACAAATATGAGAGTCATGAGACAACGAGACTGGTTGAAACAAAACACACACACAAGTTTGACACAATCATAGATTCATACATGTCCGTGGGGCTCGATGTGCCAAATCCGAGCCGTTTGATCGA
>BRYF01000017.1:12127500-12140000 GCA_030159135.1 Actinidia polygama | reverse complement strand
ATTCAATTTTTCTTTTTTACTATAAACAACTACAAATAGAATATTCCTGCTAATTTAGAATAGCTTTTTTATAAAAAAAAATTACATACTTTGATATTAGAGGTTTTTTTCTATTTGATCAAAATATTATTTTTTTTCGGTTCCTCTTAATGCGAGAAATTTAAAAATATAAACCCTTTATTCCGTATTCAAGTTTGGAACGGATTCCATAAAAGACCAAAATTTAATTAATTTGTTGAGTAAATTTTTTTTTTACTTTAGTAATTTTTTTCAATTATATAAAAATTTTAACTTTTTCAATCTATCCTCGTCAAGAAAACATGAAAAATGTTGTAGTAAAAATCTGGGCGAGCAACCAACAGTCAAGTTGCTCTTCGACTTCGGCACTGGACCTCAGCTAAGACTCGGGCGACCTGCATGGTAATGAACAAACGTAATCGGCTGGGGTGAGACCGCTCAAAACTCCTCCAACGTGCGAATCAGACCAAGGCGATCAGAAGCTAAGCAATGAACAAGCAGAGCTATCAGTCTATATGCCAGAGTTAAATCATGTACCTTATAATGATGGGGGAGCGGCCTTTTATATAGATGGAGAATGGAGAGCCGTGTAAAGAAACTGCGGCGTGATCCTCGGAGACTAAGTATGGAAGTATATCCCAGAGATATCGGAGATATAATAGGAAAATCTGACATCTGGAGAATATCCCGTGATTGTAGTCGTCATGATGGAAATAATCTCTTTAGAGGTAGCTTCCTTATAGAGGTAGAGTCCTTATGGAGACGGAGTCTGTGTAGATAGAAGACTGGAGATAGACGACCATGTACTTCACCTCACCCATCTATGGTGTGAAGGCTGGCGAGCTTAAGTTCAAGCTTCTTGGCGATCTGGCGATGAGGTGATTCCTCGCCCATAGGCGAGATGGAAAAAGTCTGTTGTTGTGAAGATGATAGCATGATGAGTTATAGTAGACTTTCCTGAAGTTGGGCGACGTGTCCCCTAGGTGAAGGGTGAATATTTTACCCCACATCAGTAGCCCCTTACTCGGAGTGCCAAGGTGAAACACTTGGGATCTCCGAGTATCAACGGAAAGCATCGTGGGAGGTAACTGCCAGCGAGTGATGTGGATGCGTTTCAATGGTGCTTCTTCGGAAGGTGTCGCGTGGCGGATGCAGTTAATGCGCCTTATACAGAGGAGGCCATGTGGGTGAGAGCATTAATGATGAAATAACGTATTTTGGCAAGAAGAACAGTCCGACAACGGGAATGGCAATTTTCATCTCGGAAGTTAAAACGACTTGAGATCTTCACCGTTGATGGAAGTGGATCCTGGCCTTCCAAGGATCCTATAAATATGGGGGTCCCCCCATCCATTTACATTCTTTGCTCTTGCTACCAAACTGCTATCTCTACTTTGACGTGCACCTCACCCCAAACAGCTCGCCACTTCCTTAATAAGTATCCGCTACTGTTGCCTTTTGTTTTCATTATCCTTAATGCATGTCCAATAGGACCGAGTTAGGAGATAAAAGTTTAGAAAATTCTTTACCTTCTTGGATATCTAACCACTTAGGAGGGAAGTCCTATATGACTAACAACGTAAACTAGTCCCCTTCTTCACCCCTTGAAGACTCCATTCACGGCAACATACTCGCCCATATAGATACTTCAAACCTCGCAAAAGAGGTCAACATTATGACCCAAGGTAACCTAGACCAACTTAGAGAAACATACTCTTTTCCCCCCGGGGTCCAACCCAAGATTCCTGGAGAGGGCGAGATGATTTTGTCTGCTCCTCCAAAAGAGGTGGCTTTTTATGAGGATGCCTTTCTAGCTGGTTTAAGGTTCCCTATCCATCCCATTGTAAGGAGAATTTTGAACTGTTACAAAATCTGTCCTGCCTAACTTTCCCCCAATGCATGGTGAAGTGTCTTATGCTTATTGGTGATATGGCGATACTTCAAATGCCATATGTCCTGCGATGAGTTTAGGTGTATGTACTCTCTTAACCTGCTGCCGGAATCGGGATGGTACTACTTCAAGTAGAGGTCTGACAAGAACATACTAAGAGGAGCGCCAAACAACGTGAAAAAATAGAAGAAGAGGTTCTTCATTGTCTCAGGAGACGAATGAGAGTTTTTTTCGAGCATGCCTTCTGGTGTAGGAATCCCGCGAGTCTCCAGATCTTGGGGCATGCCAGGTAAGTCCCTTCTCTTTGTGTTACTTTAATTTTGTTCAAAGTATTTCAGTTCGCCTTTTTGACATTAATGGTTATTTTAGAGAAATGATGCAACAATTGTTCACCTTGTCCGAGATTGAGGCGAAGAGGATGGCAGAGGTCCTCGAGAAGATAGAACCTGAAGGCTACTTCGAGGTTTTGAAGGTCCTATCTTCCAAGACTTTCTGGAAGTACTTCGCCCGTGGACGTATGGAGATATCATCTAGCGACAGGGACAATACCCAATTCAAGGAAGGCAGAAATACTTCGGGTGATGAGGGTGAATCTCATTCCTCCCGAGGTGACCTACAGCGCGATAGTCCTGTTCGAAGTAACTCCGTAGAATGCGTAGGAGTTATTAGGAGGGATATAGGGAGAATAGCTAGGAGGGCTTTTTTTGATACCCCGGATTTGACTCTACTCAAGTGGTTAGGGGAAAAGTCAGGGACACTTTCTCGGATCTTTTGCTAAGAGATCCTTTATCGGGAATTTCGAGCTTCAACTTGGACTCTGAATTTTAGTTTGGATTAGACATGGGGCTGCCCCCAGGCTTAGATCAGATAGTATTACTTTTTAACTTTTTTAAGTTTATTTCTTTCGTCGCCTGATGTTTGTTTTGATCTTGCAGTTATGTCGTCTCGGATTAGCTTGTCCACTCTCACTAAAAGGGCAGGAGAAAAGAAAGTTGCAACCAAGAGAGGATCGTGATCCAAGAGAAGAGGCTTCGAGATGGCGCTCACGACTCTTCGCCCACCGAGAAGGGTGAAGTGGATATTTCTAAAGGCAAGGAAGCCATGATGCCGCCCTTACCTAAGAAGGCCAAATCCAACAGGGGGCCAAGTGACGTAGCTAGGCGCAAGGAGAGGGTCCATCTATGTCGCCGGGTCGAAACTTAGGTCCCGGGGCTTTATTGATGTCAAGTGCCTTGGTGGCGCAAAAAATACTGTCCGGGGTGATCTTGCCCGCCGACAAGGAAAAGATGAACCAACTTAGTATGAACGAATTGGTCACCAAGTCTTTCCACGCCCTTGGCCAGGTACTTGGCACTTTTACGTTCTATTTCATACTTGTAATTCTCTTTTTTCTGGCGCTTACGTAGGGTTGTTTGTAGCAGGCGGTTGTGCTCATTTCTGCCCTAGCCCTTCGAAGCCAAGATCACCAAAAAGACCACCACTTTCAGCTCGCCCGCACAGACTCGGCTGAACTCGGGATGGTTAAAGCCCAAAACTGAGCTTTCAAGGTGGAGAATGACTTAGACGAGCTAGGTGAATGGGCGATGAAGACTGAGGCTGAGCTGAAGAATAAATCTGAGGCCATGGCGCAGTTGGATGCCGAGGTGGCTGAGCTTACTGAAAAGCTGGCCCTAGCCAAAAAACTCTCCATCGATGAATTCAAATTCTAGCCTGATTTCAAGGACGCAGTTACAGATTCTGCTACCACATATTTCAGTGATGGTTTCGAATTCTGCAAGAGGCAGCTCACTTGCCATTACCCAAATCTTGGCCTCGATTTGGCAAGTATGGAGATGGATGTCGACTTGGCCAAGGTAGAAGAGGCGACAAGGGCTGGCAAGAAGTGAGTGGAGAACGAGGGCAATGTCAGCCCCATCCCTTGAACATTTGTAACAAAAAATGTAATGACTTGTAATTGGCGAGACGCCATTCATTGCGTAATTTTTCGATCTTGATGAATGAATTGGTGATCTTCTACCCTTGTAATTTTTTTTGCAATATCAATGAATAACAATTTTTCAATATTAACCTTTCTGCGAATCAAATTGTTTGGTGGGCATGTTTTCTATGCATCAAATATCTTATGTTGGCGATCATCTCTCGAGTGATGGCGAGACAAAATTTTCTTTATAAGGTGAAATGGAGATTTGTTTCAAAGATTTTGGCAATCATAATTAATGGCGGAAACTTTGGTGGCGACATCTTTAATGGCGACCAAGATGCCTTCTCATGTAGCAATGAATGAGCACTCTTGATATGGCAAAATCCACAACGATGATCAAGACGTCTTATTATATCATAATGAATGGGTGTTCTTGATATGGAGAAATCCACAATGGCGATCGAGACATGGTGATAGAATAGTTAAATTTGGCGACATAATAAGGCAAAATAAAAAAAAATTATTCTTAAAATTGGCGATTTATTACAAAAAAATCCAAGGCATGTCCCCAAAATGGTGATGTAATGCAGGCGATTTACTGATAGTATTTCTTCAAATGCTCGGCGTTCCATGGGTGAGAGAGTATCTTTTCGTTCATGTCTTCCAACCAATAGGTCCCTGGTCTGGATACCTTGACAACTCTATAAGGGCCTTCCCATGTAGGGCCGAGCTTCCCTGCGTGCGGTTCCTTAGTGGACAAGGAGATTTTTCGTAGGACTAGATCGCTTGGCAAAAAGGATGTATGCTTAACCCTCCGATTGTAGTATCTGGCAACTTGGTGTTTGTAAGCTGCTTGACGTACTTCGGCCCTTTCTCTCTTTTCATCGAGAAGATCAAGGTTGAGCCTCAGCTCGGTTTCATTATTCTCCTTGTTGAAATTTGAGGTCCTGAAGCTTGGCATTCCGATCTCGACAAGTATAACTGATTCTGTCCCATAGACCATAGAGTAAGGCATCTTACCCGTTTGGATCCTGCTCATTGTGTGATAGGCCCAGATTATGCTCGACAGGTCTTCTATCCATTCCCCTTTAGATTTTTCTAACCTTGTTTTCAAGTTCTTCAGGTTGGTTCTGTTAGTAACCTCTACCTGGCCATTTGCTTGGGGATGCCCGGGCGAGGAAAAATGATGTGAGATGGTGAGATCCGAGCAGAACTATTTAAACCCATTGTTGTCGAATTGCCTGGCGTTATCCAATATGAGAACCTTAGGAATTCTGAATCGGCATATGATGCTCTTTTATATGAAATTTCTCGTATTTTTCTCAATGATATTGGCGAGAGGTTTTGCCTCTATCCATTTGGTGAAGTAGTCGATCGCGACGATCAAGAATTTTCTTTGCAATGAAGCTTGAGGCAATGGCCTGAGTATGTCAACTCCCCATTGGGAGAACAACCATGGGCTGGTCATTGGCACCATCTCGGTGTGAGGGAGGTGACTCATCGGGAAAAAACCTCTGGCATTTGTCACACTTCTTTGTATATGTTGCCGCATCATGCTCTATTTTAGGCCAAAAGTAGTCTTGTCGAATTGCTTTTCTTACAAGTGATCTTGCTCCTGAATGATTCTCACATATACCTTCATGAATTTCCCTCATGACATAATTTGTTTCTCCAGGTCGGAGACACCTTAGGAGAGGACCAGAAAAAGACCTCTTGTATAGGATTCCATTGAGGATGCAAAATTTGGCAGACCTGTACTGGATCTGGCAAGCTTGTAGCTTGTCTTGCAGTAACATTCCTATCTGGAGATATGTAATGATGTTGTCCATTCATGTCAATCTGAAGTCTGTTAAACAGACTGATTTGGCGACCTCGATGCTTGGGTTGGCTAAGAATTCCATAGGTACATTCATGTCCGAGATGAAGTCAAAGGCTGAGGCAAGGTTAGCCAAAGCATCGACTTTCTTATTTTCTTCTCTGAGGATTTGGTGAATTTTGAAATCTTTTATCTTTTCCGACATAGCTTTCACCTCACCAAGGTAGGCCATCATTCTTGTATCCTTAGCGAGGTAGTCTCATTGGACTTGGTTAACCACTAGTTGGGAATCACTAAAGATGTCTAGAGAATCCACTCCCAATTCAGCTGCAACTCTGAAATCGGCGAGAAGGGCTTCGTACTTAGCTTCGTTATTGGTGGCCTTAAATCCTATGTGGATGGCATATTCCACCTATTCGCTCGAGGGAGTTTTCAGAACAAGTCCCGCACTACAATCGTGTTGATTTGACGATCCATCTACGAACAGTTTCCATTTGGCAAAGTCATCTGGGTTTGGTTGTTCTATAGTCTCCACCTCGGGGTCATATTCTTCGAGTTCGACGTCATACGTGAATTCAGCAACAAAATCGGCTAAGGCTTGACCTTTGATCGCCATTCTTGGTATGTAATCAATGTGGAATTCACTGAGCTCGATGGACCATTTGAGGAGTCTTCCTAAGGTTTCAGGTCGTTGGAGAATTTGCTTTAGTGGTTGATCAGTTATCACATCAATAGGATGCGCCTGAAAATAGTGGCGAAATTTTCTAGCGGCGATGAGGAGGGCATAAGCGAGCTTCTCAATTTTCAGATATATGGTCTCAGCTTCCATTAGGACTTTGCTGATATAATAAATCAGTTTCTGAACCCCGTCTTCTTCTCGGATCAGCATGACACTTATTGCTATTGGCGAGATGGAGAGATATACGAATAATTCCTCGCCCGTGATCGGAACAGTAAGCAATAGTGGCGAGCCGAGATATTCCTTAAGCTGTTGAAATGCTGTCTTCGATTTCTCATTCCACTAGAAGGTTTGATTTTTTCTCAGGATTTAAAAGAATGAAAGACACTTGTCGGTTGATTCGGAGACAAATCTATTAAGGGCGGCAACTGGCCCGGTCAATTGCTGTACCTCATGGATATTCCTAGGCGAACTCATGTCGAGAAGGGCATGAATCTGATCTGGTTTTGCCTTGATTCTGCGTTTCGTCACCAAAAATCCAAGCAATTTGCTAGATGATACCCCAAAAATACACTTGAAAGGATTTAACATCATCCGGTGTTTCCGTAAGACGTCAAACGCTTCCTCCAGATGGGCGACGTGGTCGGTTGCTTGGAGGCTTTTGACTAGCATGTCATCAATATATACTTCCATTATTTTTTCGATCAATTCCTTGAATATTTTATTCACCAATCTCTGGTACGTCGCCCCAGCATTCTTTAATCCGAACGGCATGACCTTATAGCAATACAATCCTCGTTCTGTAATTAAAGAAGTCTTTTCCACGTCGAGGGGGAACATTTTGATCTGGTGATAACCAAAGAAGGTGTCCATAAAACTTAGGAGCTCATGCTTGGATGTGGCATCAACTATCAAATCAATTTTTGGCAAAGGGAAACTATCTTTGGGGCATACCTTGTTGAAGTCGGTGAAGTCAACGCACACTCTCTACTTTTCCCCTTTCTTAGGGGCAACGACAACATTAGCGAGCCACTCAGGATAATGGATTTCTTTGATGACATTGGCTTTAATGAGCTTGGCCACTTCTTCCTCGATGACCTTTAAGCGTTCAGGGGTGAATTTTCTTCCCTTTTGGCGAATTAGAGAATAGTCGGGATTCGTGAACAATTTATGCATGGCGACTTAGGGGTCAATGCCAGGGACATCGCCCTGTGACCAGGCAAAGACGTCAAAGTTTTTTTTAAGAAATCTACCAAGGTGGAACGCAGTTCGTCGGTCAGTTTAGTACCGATCATAACATGGCGATCTGGATAATTTGGGTGTATGGAGATTGGAGCAACTTCCTCTAGGGGGTTGGTGTTTTTAGTTTCTCGAGGATCCACCAAGACAATCAGTTCCACCTCGTCCCTTAGAGGCTCTATCTCGGCATCGGCGATCTATAATTGCATTAGTTATTTGGGATTGGGGAGATTTCTATCTTCATAGCTGAAATGAAGCACTGCCTTGCGACTTTCTGATCGCCTCTTACCTTGCCCACTTAGTGGAAGTGGGGAATTTCACCTTCAAGTGGTAGGTCGATGTGATCTCCCTGATCCCCCCTAGAATGGGGCGACCTAGAATTGCGTTATATGGCGAGGGGCAATCTACAATGATAAAGTCCTGTCAGACGGTAGTCTGATGCGGCTTCGTCCCTAAAGTTACTGGCAACTTGATCCATCCAAGTGAGTGCATCATATTTCCTCCAAAACCTACTAGGAGAGTATGGAAGGGGTGAAGTTTATCCAGTCCGATCTTCATCTTCTCAAACGCTGAGATGAACAAGATACCCGTTGAACTCCTATTGTCTATCAAGATCCGTTAAACATTGAAGTTGGCGATGACGGCTGAGACGACCAAGGCGTTGTCATGAGGAAGGTGTAGGCCTCTCAAATCGTCATTGTTGAAGGTGATAGGTAGGTGAGTATCAAGGACGGGTGAGGAGAGGTTGTAAACTTCTTCCGCTAGCCCACTGGTGCTTTTGGCATGCCTTTCTCTGGATGAATTTGAACATCTCCCAGATCCAAATCCACCATGGATCACCTATATATCACCTGCAGTTGGTCTGTTGTCGCCATATCTCCTTTCTGAGTGGGGAGGCAGGCGATCAGCTACATATTTCCTCAGATGTCCCCTCTTGATAAGGTCGGCTATCTATTCCTTCAATTGGAAGCAATCTTCCGTGTTATGGCCGTGGTCTCAATGGAACTCATAATACTTGTTCTTGTTCCTCTTCTAAGGATCGGTCTTGATTTTTTTGGGCCATTTAACGAACTCTTATTGTTTAATCTCGGTGAGTACTTGGGCGATGGGAGCGTTGAGAGGCAGAAAAACCAATTCCGGGCGGCGAGGTGGAGTACGAGGACGCCTATCGTTGGCCCGTCTTGGATCTCGATCGAACTTTTTGCTCCTCGTTTCCTCCCTGTAGTCAGATCGCCTTGTGTCGGGCTCCTTTCTCTTGTGATCGTCTTTCCCTCGTCGCCTCCGCTTTGCTTCGGCCAACTCTTTCGCGACGATATACTTGTCAGCCTTGCTTTGGAGAACCGATAAGATCTCTGGTACATTCTTGGAGAGGGAGTCAAATAGTGGACCAGGACAGTGTCCTTCTATTATGGCCATAATTACCATCTTGTCGCTGGGATCCTTCACTTCTAGGACGGCCTGGTTGAGCCGCTTAACGAAATCTTTCAAACCCTCCGTTCCTTCTAGTGAATGGTGAACAGATGAGAGGCGTTCTTCTGCCGGACTCTACAGCTCATGAAGTTGGCGATAAAAAGCTTGCTCGGGTCACTGAATTAGTCATTAGTTCCGAGAGGCAGCTTTCTAAACCATGACCTCGCCGACCCTTTCAAGGTGGAAGAAAATGCCTTGCACATTACCTCATCCGAACAACCCTGGAGCGACATCAGGCTCTTGTACGAATCTAAATGATCCATGGAATCCGTTTCACCCACGTAGATTCCGAGCTAGGTGGGTAGTTTGAACTTGGAAGAAACCCTAGCTCTAAACACTCTTTCCGTGAAAGGCGACTCAGTCTGTCTGATCAAAGCATCTACGGTCACTGGTATAACTGTCCATGTGTTGATGGCATCAAGGCAGGCATCAAGATCCCAAATCTTCTAGGAGGTGGAAGCGCTTCGACGCCTAGGTGCCTAGTCATTCCAGCGACCTCCTCGATCTCCCTCTTCTGACTTCCTCGCCTTCTGCTTCTAAAGTTCTGTTGGATGATCGTGATTTTGAAGAGGAACTTCTCTCTCGTCAAGGGTGAGGAGTGGGAGATCGGTGTCGCTTAGCTCGATCGGTGCTATGATGACTTTGGGATAATTCGTCGCTAGATCGATGAGGTTGGCGAAGGGGGTTATTTTCAAGAATGGGGACTAGAGGAATCTGTGTCCGATTAGTTGCGAGGAGTTGTAACAAACGGGCGTTGTTTTCGTTCATTGTTCTCATATGTTCAGCCATATCATGTATCTCATGGTGGAGAACTTCTAGATCCAGAGTTTGACTGGTATTGGCCATCGGATGAGTTCTATTGTCCAAAGGACTGTTGACACTTGGTCTAGGCAATAAACGGCTATACAGGTGCATAGAAAGTTGAGAACTATTATTCCTACATACGGCGCCAAACTGTTGTAGTAAAAATATGGGCAACCAACCAACAATCAAGTTGCTCTTCGACCTCGACACTAGACCTCGGCTAAGACTCGGGCGACCTGCGTAGCAATGAATAAACGTAATCGGTCGGTGTGAAGCCGCTCAAAATCCCTCCTGCATGCAAATCTGACCAAGGCGATCAGAAGCTAAGCAATGAACAAGTAGAGTTATCAGTCTATATGTCAGAGTTAAATCATGTACCTTATAATGATGGGGGAGCGACCTTTATATATATGGAGAATTGAGAGCCGTGTAAGAAAACTATTGCGTGATCCTCGGAGACTAAGTATGAAAGTATATCCTAAAGATGTCGGATATATATTAGAAAAATCTGACATCTGGAGAATATCTCGTGATTGTGGGCGTCATGATGGAAATAATCTCTTTAGAGGTAGTTTCTTTGTAGAGATAGAGTCCTTATGGAGATGGAGTTTGTGGAGATAGAAGACTGGAGATAGACGACCGTGTACTTCACCTCGCCCATCTGTGGTGTGAAGACTGGCGAGCTTAAGTTCAAGCTTACTAGCGATTGGCGATGAGGCGATTCCTCGCCCATAGGCGAGATGGAGAAAGTCTCCCGTTGTGAAGATAAGAGCATGATGAGGTATAGTGGACTTTCCTAAAGTTGGGCGATGTGTCCCCTAGGCGAAGGATGAATATTTTACCCCACATCAAAAAATATAAAATTTTGATAAAACTCTTAACAAAATTCACTAAGGTAAAAAAAAAACTCCAAAACCAGAAGCACCTAAAAAAACTCCAAAAAAGATCTAATACAAACTGCGGCATTAATAAGTATGATGATCTTTACACTTCTTTTTTTGTTCATGTGCACTCATTTTTTGACATTATTAGCTGGAATTACAAAAATATATTTTTATTTATATTTTCTAAACTACTTTTAATCGAATGTTATAGGAGAACATCTGAATAATTCCAGTTAATAAAGACAAAAAAGAAGTGCATTAAATAAAAAAGAATTATGAGAATCACTATCATTTAACCGTTCTTACTTCTTCATGCACTTTTTGAATATTTATCCTTTTAAATAGTGATTTTATTAGGTCCAATCTGGTTAGTTTTTTCTATAGATTTTTTTAGTTATTTTAGTTTGTGAGGTTTTCATTTTTAGTAATTTTTTTTAATTGTTTAATTAAAATTTTATACATTTTATTTTTTTTTATTGAGAAAAAATTAAAAATATAAAAATGTTCAAATTTAGAAAAAACTTTAATGAAGATAAAAAAATAATTTTTTTCAATAAATTAATTTTTTTTATAGTTTAAATATTTTTTTAAAAAATTTAAATTATTTTTATATATTTCTCGTCAATAAAAATTTAAAAATATAAACATATTGATGAATAATACTGATGTTGCCGGCCCATGGTGTTGCAGGCCCCGCAAAAAGAGAAGAAATTGTACCCCCACCACCGACATTAAGGTAAACATGAATTTTAATTTTAATTTTCTTATTTTATATTACTGTTTTACAAAATTTCACCTTAATCATTGTTTTTAGTTTTTCCAATACAATTTTTTTTAATTGTTTAAAATCATCCATCAAAATTTAGAATATATTTGTTTTCCTTGAACAAAGAAATAAAAAAAAAGACCCATAAATAACAAATATGCAAAATAGAATCCATATATTTTATCCATTTTTTGTTATAAATAGGACCATTTTTCTTTGTGGATTCCCTAATAAAAAAGGTGAAGTGAAAAAAATTATGTATTTTATTAAAAAATAAAAAACTTCCCATAGAAAGAGAGAGAGAGAGAGAGAGATTCTACTAGCTACATTATAAGACCCATATGGAATAAATTGAACTAAATTATTTTTCTTTTTTTTTCATCTTTTGATATTTTTTATTTTAAGTTTTAAGTTTGTCTCTAATAGAGAAATTAAAAAAATGACAATATATATATATATATAAATTAATTCAAAATGAGATTATTTTAGAATAATTTAGATTTTAGTATTATCTTGTAAACAAAGTATTTAAGAAATAATTAATTTAATTTTTTTGTAGATTCCTCTCCAAAAAAATATTTTGACTAAAATACTAACCCTCTTTTTGGATAAGTTATTTTGAATTTTTTAACTGTTTTTTTTCATCTTTAATTTTTTTTATTGTTTGATCAAAATTTTATATTTTTTAAAGTTTTTTTGATGAGAGAAGTTTAAAAATATTAAAATTTGTATCTAATTTGAGAAAAAAATTCCTAAAGATGAAAAAAATTATTTTTACTATAAAAAATCATCTAAAAGTATTTTTTTTCATATTTAGTGAGTTTTTTTTAAATTAAATAAATTTTTATATTTTTCGGATTCTTTTTCTCAAGAGTACAAAAAAAAGTATCAAATGTTGATTAAATAATAAAAAAATATTAAAAATAAAAAAAATAAAAATTTAAACAACTAAAAAAATCAATAAAAGTACTATTTCAAAGGGCAATACTACAGTCACCGAAGTGTTACCGAA
>BRYF01000017.1:12107500-12122500 GCA_030159135.1 Actinidia polygama | reverse complement strand
TGAAGTTAACACGGCCTTTAAGAAAAATAAACTGCGAAGTTGACATGGTTTGTTCGCATTATATTGGTATGTGTGTGTGTGTGTGTGTATATACCCCCCCCCCCCCCCCCCCCCCCATCTAAATGGTCCATTTTACTACAGATATTCAACTTTTTAGCATCTCTCTCCCACAGGTCTTTAATCAAGAGAACAGAGGTGCTCTTAATTTTGGATAAGCAGTGATTTTTTTTTTCCTGTTGTTTTTTTCCGTAGCAGCCAAATTTCAGAAGCTGAAATCACTTTAGGCTCTATTTGGATACTTGAATTTCAAATCAAGAGATTTCACATTTTTATTTAACGAGAATAGCTTACTTTTAGATTTGGTAGTAGACATAGGATTTCGAGATTGAGTTTGAGAGCTTATTATGATGGATTTGAAATGACTAAATTACTAATTATTAGGAGTGTTAGTTATTATAGTTGTACAAAATATACATATCTTCTACCTCTAATCTACCTTTCACTCTAGGTTCACAATCTAGCTATAACTAAACCTATTCTATTTTTGTTGAATTGAACATTAAATTCCTTGATTTGAAATCCACGTATTCAAATGGAGCCTTGCATAATATTATTGCAAGTTGTAACTCCTCTTGTGCCCCCGTGTGTGCATTGGGCAACCTAATCTAGAACCAAGTTTACTAGTAATTAGAACAACTTTGTGTTCTACATTTAGTAAGTTTTCCTAAAAATATGGAAGTTTTAACTGTTGTTTTTTTGCAACTTGAAGGAAGAGATAATGAGGGGGAAACTGGGATATGAGCATCTGAACGAGCCTCTCCATATCCTTGTTGAGACAGAATTACCAGTTGAGATAGTTGATGCTCGCCTAATGCAAGCACGTGAAATACTTGAAGATCTGCTCAAGCCTGTGGTAATCTTTTTTCTTCTGCCTTTCCTAAATACCCGCATTTGATTTGTCTTACAATAAGATATTCATTTGGTTTACGACTATCATCAGGATGAATCTCATGACTTCTACAAAAACATCAGCTACGAGAGCTTGCAATGCTCAATGGTACACTTTGCGATGAAGGCTCACAAATGTCCGGTTCCGTCTCCCCCTTCCACAACAGCCTCGGTATGAAAAGGGCCAAGACGAGGGGCTAACGATCCCCTTTGTTAGTCGGCTTTTGGACCTTGTTCGTTCTTCTCTGCCATTAAACAGCAGTTTCGATGCTATAGCTGCTGCTGGGCTGGGCTGGGCTGGGCCGGGCTGGGCCGGGCTGGGCTGGGCCAAACAATACCTCCTACTTCCATCGGGGCACTAAGCACCGCTAGGTGCCAGACCATATTATAGTATATTTTTTATTTAGGGCAGGTTAATGATGGATATATATACCTTTCCCATTAAATTTTATCATATGATTCCTAGGGTTTGCTTTCTCTATGTGCCTGCCCTTGTATTGTTTGATTTATTGTAAGCTTGCGATAACAATTTTGGGACGGTAGAGAATTGCATGAGAACCAAGGCATGCGATTATAGAATGGGCGAGTAGCGATCTCCCCCAGCATATCTTTATCTGGGAATGGAGTGTTAAGGCTGTGTTTGGGAAAGGGGAAGGGGAAGGGAAAGGGAAAGGTGGTTCCGAACAATTTGATCTTATTTTTTTGGTTTTCTTTTTTTTCCACTAAATTTTTATCCAATTATGGCCCGAGTGTTATTTTTTATTTTCCCTTAATTCTACTTTTTATGTATTATTTGTGATGGGTTTTTGCAAGAATAAACAAATTGTGGTAAGAAAATATAATGTGTGTAGACTTTCTTCTTTTCTAAACAGAACATCGTTAGGAAACTTGAAGGCGAACGAGAATGTGATATCGGATTTCTATGAATTTCATGTTTGGAATGGGTGCTAGAAATAGAAACTCTCCCTTCTATCTAGATTTTGGGTTCGTATCCGGTTAGGGTTTACCTCAGGTTGGTGTTGAGAGTGCATGTGTAGGTATGTTACAACCGAGTGACTTTAGAGTATCCGGGGTAGTTAATAGGGTGTGTGGATATGTGTTGGAGAGCGTTAGAGAAGACCATCTCTCTTCTCGGCGGTCGCTCCGTCTCTCTGAGAGTAGTAACCTAGGCCAATCGAAGTGCTTCCCGGCGACCGGAGGTGTAATAGATAAGTGACACTGAGTGAAGTCTTTGTGTCAGAAGTCGATAGAGCTAAATCTGAGTCGATTGTCGAGATGAAGCGTGATAACCAACTCCCAGTCTCAAAGAAGACGAAGCCTTCTGGGGTCACCTGGTCTGATGTGAACTTGGAAACCCTGGAAGATAGATTGCTTAGGATCAGAGGGGAGGTGATGGATGGTAGGTTTGAAAAGGGGGAACATGTTAGGGTTGAGTACGAGAACACTGACCATGATTATAGGCGTGTTCTTGAGGTTATGGAAGTGGAATCACCTAATTTGAGGGAAATCATTGAGGTGCAAAGGGGTATGAGACTGTGGTGAAGCAGGATGAGGCTAGGGTGGAAGTTGTTGGTGCTCTTAATGACGAGTCGAAGGGTATAGCTCCTGAAGAACACCATTTCCAGTCTAGTAGTTAATGATTCAGGGGTGGCACGTCTAGGGGGGGTGCCCAGGGTAGGGGTTCTGCTTCGTATGGAGGTAGATCTGGTGGAGGTAGGGACCATGCTGGGGGCGGAGGTGCACCATGTCGTCATGCGTATAGCGGTGGAAGCAGGTTGATTCCTGGGGGGTTCGATCTGTGCCCTTAGCCTTCTAAATCTGCTCAGCTGGAGAAGACCGGGGAGGATGGAAGTTCCTCCCCCTCAGAGTCAGACTTGGTCTAAGCCATGGGTTGCAGTTGCTGGGAATTATTCGAAGCCTCGGATGAAAGCTGGAATTCAAGCTCGTTTACCTTACTAGGAGAGAAAATATTCGAGGGGACTGGGATAAGTGCCTAGTTGGGTTCTTCCTTGGTAAACAAAAACCTACTATCATGAACGTGAAGAAAAATGCGGAAAAACTTTGGGGTAGATTGGGTCTGGATGGTGTTTTCTCAAGTGATGATGGGGTATTTTATTTTAAGTTTGATAGCTTCTCTAGTAGGGATTCAGTGCTGGAACAAGGTCATGGCACATAGCTAACCAACCCTTTATTCTCAGAAAATGTCAGAGAATGCTTAAGGTTAGGAAGGATGACATTAAGTCTATTCCTGTCTGTGTGAGGTTTTATAATATCCCTTTTTGAGTATTGGGATAAAGAGGGGTTGAGCCAGATAGCTAGCAGGGTGGCAAACCTTTATATGTTGATAACCTACTGAATCCTTTGCTAGAGTTTCTTATGCTCAGATTGGCATTGAAATTGATGTTGAAACTGATCTACTAGAAAGTTTTTCTATCTTTTGTGAGGGTGAGGAGTGTGAGGTCTTAGTTGAATACCAGATACTGCCCCCTTCTTGCTCTCATTGCAAGACCTTTGAGCATGAGGTGAAAGACTGCCCCTTTAATCCCTAAAGTGGATCCATTTCCTAAGGGGTTCCAATTGTAAGGGTAGCGGCAAAAAGTTATTAATGGTAAGGTAGTGGGAGAGGTAGGATATGTTATTGGGGAGGAGGAGTTGGTATCTACTTCTGTTAAGGGAAGGGATAGAGTTGAGGTGTGTGGTATTAAAAGTAAGGGTGGTCAAACAGTTGGTTAATTTCCTTCTATGGGGGTTGTCAATATGGGGTTGGAGGAGTCAAATCCCTAGGTTATTTCTGGGGGTGAGGGTGTGGTGCCCGAGGAGGTTAAAGATGCAGAGGGGTGAGGGTGTGGTCCCATAACCTTCCAGGGGATAACACAGACAAAGGAAAGGGTGTGAGCACCCCCAATCATCCTATCAAGCAAGGAAATGGAGGTAACAATGGGACTAGGAACAGTAGCAGCAAGAGGAAGAAGAAGAGGTACTAGCTACCTTTTTATGTTTTGTGCCTGGACCATGGTTATTATCTGCATATATATGGGTCCTTTTTTGGTTGATATGTTTATGTCTAGCTTTTTCTGCATGTTTTCAAGGAATAAGATGTTTTATGTTTTGGGTATATCTTCCTGCTTGCTGCTTAGTTTTGGATATTCCTCTGGGGGCCCTTTTATTTTGTGTATTAAAATGTTATTTTTGAATTATTCTATTTCTTGCATCTGGTATAGTTACTGTTTTGCTCTGATATCTGAGGTATTTTATGGGCTGTGCTTGCTGGATGGGCTTTTTTGATTGTTCTTATGTTATATAAAATTGCGGCATGGAATGTTAGGGGCCTAAATGACCATTAAGCATAGGGAGTTTAAAAAGATTATTTCTGATGAGAATATTAAGGTGTGCGCTATAATTGAGACTAGAGTTAAAGTCTTGTAATATGGCTAATATTTGTAAAAAGCTTCTCGCTTACTAGGTTTTTGATAATAACTATGAATACGTTGTTAATGGTAGAGTATTGCTAGTGTAAATGTCCAAATTGTGGTTAAGCGTGAGTGTGTCATTTCCTTTGTGGATAAAAACTTATCTCTTGCTGCATCTTTTGTGTATGGAGCTAATAAGGTTGTGGATAGGGTGAATCTGTGGGAGTTGCTCACCTGGCTCCCAGATATAGGAACTTTCCTTGGATTGTTCTGGGGGATTTTAATGCCATTAGGAGTGTTAGAGACAAGATAGGGGGATGGTAGATGGTCTGCCCAGGATGAGATTTTTGGTGAGTGTATTACTGAGTGCCTGATTGATGACCTTAAATATGCTAGTTGCCAGTTTACTTGGTCTAATAAACAGGAAGTTTATTACTTCTAAGATATTGATAAGAGTCCTGGTTAATGAGAGTTGGTTTGGCTCTTTTCCTCAGTCCAGTGCCTTTTTTTTCCTCCTGGGGTTTCTGACCATTTCCCAGCCATTGTGTTCATTGACCCTAGTTTTAAGAATGGTGTTAAACCTTTTAGATTCTTGATTTTTGGGCTGATCACCATCAATTTCTTTCCCTGTTAGAAGAGTTTGGGACATTTCTGTTAGACGTAACCCCATGTTTAGGGTTGTGAGTAAACTCAAAACCCTGAAGAGTGAGCTGAAGAAATTCAATGAGGATAGATTTAGTGATATCTCGGCTAGAGTGACCGAGGCTAGGGAGTTTCTTAAGAATATCCAGAAGCTCCTTGATTCTAAACCAACTTATGCTCCTCTGCAGAAGTTGTAAAATGAATCTAGGAAATGCTTTATTGATATGAGTAGGGCTGAGGAGAGCTTTTTGAGACAGAAATAGAGGTCAATGGCTTAACCTTGGGGACCAGAATACTGCTTTCTTTTTCAAATCTGTTAGCCATTTCTGTAGCAGAAGTAGAATTAATCTTGTTGTTCTTGAGGATGGGACTAGGGTCACTGATGGCACTCTGATCAACAACTGTATAGTGGAGCACTTTACTAATTTGCTTGGCTCTTGCCATAATAGCCCTTATTTGGGGGCTGAGAGAGTTCCCTTCCTGGTCCCCTCTGGCATTCCCGATGTTCTCATTGCCCCTTTATGTAGGGAAGTTTCTTAAGAGAAAATAAAAGAGGTGTGTCCTGTCTATGAAAGCTAACAAGGCTCCTGGCCCTGATGGCTATTCTGTTGGGTTTTCCAAGAGGGCTTGGGATATTGTGGGTTGTGATGTTAGCCTTACTATCAAGTCTTTCTCTAGGGCTGGGGCTATGCTTAGAGCAGTGAACACCACTACTACCTTTCTTATCCCTAAAGTGCCTAACACCACAAAGGTTGGTGACTTTAGACCCATTTCTTGCTGTAATACTCTTTATAAGGCTATTGCTAAGATTCTAGCTGATAGGATCAAGGTGGTGTTACCTAGTATTATGATCCAGTCCAATCTGTTTTTGTTAAGGGTAGAAGGATTGTGGTTAACATTTTCTTTGCGTAAGAGATTTTGAAGGGCTACCATAGAAGCTCTAAAGTGCGTAAGTGTACTATGAAGGTTGATATTATGAAAGCCTATGACAATGTCAGAAGGGATTTCCTTTTCGATGTGTTGGAAGCTATTAAATTCATGGATACTATGGTTAGATGGATTAGAGCTTGTATGTCTACCCAATCTTTTTCAGTGAATGTAAATGGTGAGCTTAATGGTTTTTTTCAAGGTGCTACGGCGCTTAGGCAGGGGGACCCTTTGTCCCCGTACCTTTTTGTGATTGTTATGGAGGTCCTGGTTGGGTGTCTTAGAGCTAAGTGTGGGAGCACTGAGTTTACCTTCCACTGGAGTTGCAAAAAGAATAGGATTGCAAATTTGTGTTTTGTTGATGATCTTATGATTTTCTGCCATGGTGATAATAAATCTGTGAGTTTAATTAAAGAAGCCTTAGTGGAGTTTAAGAACATGTCTGGGTTATTCCCTAGTTTAGAAAAAAGCTGTATCTTCTTTTCAGGTGTGGGGGAGAGTTTAAAGAGAGACATATTAGACATTATGGGCTTTAAGGAAGGTAAGTTACCTGTCAAGTGTTTAGGGTCCCACTAATTATCTCCAGATTGAAATACACTGATTGTAATCCTCTCATTGAGAGAATTACAAATAGAGTCGAAGTTTGGACAAATATAGCTGTCTTATGGTGGTAGAGTTCAATTGATGCAGTCCATCTTGTTTTCTATGCAGTTTTATTGGGCTTCTATGTTTATTTTACCTAAGAAAGTGGTTAAGGAAGTCACTAGCATTCTTAGAAAATTCCTTTGGTCTGGTACTGAACTTAAATCATCTGGGGCCAAGGTAGCTTGGGATGAAATTTGTCTCCCCAAGGCCAAGGGAGGGCTAGGGATTAAGAATATTGGTGTGTGGAATGAGGCAGCTGTTGCAAAACATGTCTGGTGGATTAAATCATATCTTCTCAAGGGAATGAGTTTCTGGACTATTAAAATTCCACAGGACTCTTCCTGGGTGTGGAGGAATATGCTGTGCTTGAGATCCAAATTGTATAACCTTATTTCCTATAAGATTGATATTGGCAAGAACATTTTCTTGTGGCATGATAAGTGGCACCCCCAGAGCCCTCTTTTTGAACACTATGGGGAGGGAATTTTAGTTCACAGTAACCTAGGTTTCTACTCCAAACTGGAGGATATCATTCAGGGGTGTTCTTGGCATTGGCCCCCGTGTTGTCCCACCAGATTATGGATTTAAATGATAATACTCCTAGTAATGTTCTTCCTAATGGAATGGATCAGGATAAGGCTGTGTGGACTATTTCTGGGTCGGGGTCCGTCACTATTAACTCAGCATGGGACTTTTGGAGGGCAAAAAGGTCCCTTGTTGAGTGAAGGAACCTTATGTGGTTCCCTAGGCATGTCCCCAGGTTTAGCATAATTGCTTGGTTGGCCATTAGGGAGAGACTGAGCACCAAAGACAGACTTATTAGAGCAGGCCTTAATGTTGATTATAGATGCATCCTTGGTTCCTCGGGTAGGGATTCCTATGATCACCTTTTCTTTAACTTCTTCTATTGAGGTGTGGACTAATATTCTTTTCAAACGTGATATTCAATGTCAGAGTTGATCATGGAAGGAGTGGATTGTGACAGTCTTAAATGTAACTAAAGGGAAGTCTATTTTTTCAAAATTATTGAGACTGTGCTTTTATAATTGTATCTATTCTTTATGGCAGGAAAGGAATAGGAGAATTTTCCAACATTCTATATGCAGTAGTAATATGGTTGAAGAGTTGGTGGTAAGTAACATTAAAAATAGGATGTCCTCGTATAGCAACCTTATTGGCCTAAATGGGAACATTCTATCAAATTGGAATCTTATTGCTAACCCCATCCCATTGGGTAAATACTATTTTGTTTCAGTTTGTTCTTGATTGGTGTCGGGGGAGCCTCTCCCCCTTGTTGGCTATGTGAGGTTGAGTTTTCTTGGGAGTGGAAACACTTTGGGAGTGGAGGTAAGAGATTTGAGGGGAATTTTGCGAGGTTGAGGCAAGTGTGTTTTTTCCTAGAGTTTTGTAAATGAGGTAAAAGTAGAGTGGGAGCATTATGTGAGCTGTAGGGTGTGGGAGTTTGGATACCCTTCATCTATGGGGTATACCCCAGTGCTGGCATACTGTTCTGATCTCTTTCTATTGGGTTTTGCTGCTTGGGTATATATTGTTCATGGGGTATTCTGAGATTTCACCATTTGCGTGAATGTTTCTAATAGTTATAGGCTCTTTTTACTGGTTTTTGGCCTGGTACTGTTTCTGCCCTTTGTTTGTTCTGTTGCATTGGGGTTGTTGTGCCCTTTGTTTTTTTAGCATGAATGTAAAGAGCAATGTCTTAGTAGTATTCCTCCATCCCTAAAGTACTGCTTGAGTGGTTTTGTTTCAAGATGGATTTGTTATGGTGAAGTTTCAAGGCTGCTATGTATGGTTCTAGGTGGTGTGTGTGGTGGAACCAGCATTGATGGCCTGGATGTTTTGGCTCTGTCGTGCCCCTTCTATTATAGAATGGTCCAGTGTTGTGGGTGTTATCATTGCTATGTTTGATCCAGTTTTGTCCATCTCTTTGCTGCCCTGGATGGCTGGTCTCCCTTGGTCGCTTCTCTCCAGATGGGTTCAGGGTGGTGTTTTGCGTGGGTCAGTTTGGGCTTTGATTTGGTCCTTTTCTGCTTTGTTTTGGTAGCTTGTTTCTCCTTTTGTTGTATATGTTTTTCCTATTTGTTTGGCTAGTTTAGGGTTTGGTTTATTGGTTTCTTTTTGTTTTGCTGTTTTTCCTGGGGGCACGCCCCTTGTAGAGTGTAGCCGCTTCTTATAGATTTCTGGTACTAATATAATTCCCGTCTTATGGATTTCGTGCTCGATTGACAAGAAAAATGTAGCGTTTCATTCTAAGCATAAAATTTTCTGGATAAGATTTTTAAATTAATCCAAATGTTTAAATGGGATGATGCAATGTTTAATACTAAGAACAAAATTTTCTGGATAAGATTTTTAAATTCATCCAAAATGTTTGGATGGTAGTCTATTAAATGACCAGGTATTTAATTTATACTTATATAACATTTTATTCCAGTAAACTAGGTTTTAATTTTTTAATTATCAGATTTTCAAATAGAACAAACCTTGCTTCAATATAGCGTGTTTACAAGAATGTAACTAGTGATTGGAATAAGTTGAGTGGATAGGATTCGTGACATGAGAAATGAGAATAGGTTGATTTGATGGATTGCCTTTAGCCTGTGGTGTTTGGTCAAGGATTTTATAGAAAAAAATAAAATAAAAATGAAAATAGCTCATAACAGTTTTGAGTTTGATTATTCATGTAAGTGGATAAATTAAATTCCCTTCCCTTTATTTTAATTTATTTATTTTTTTATAAATAATTTCCTCACATCAAATTCTTTCTTTAACAATTGGACATATGGTTTTTTTTTCAGTTTGGTATTTTAGCTTTTATTTGAGTTTTTCGTCTTTAATAAATTTTTTTTTATCGTTTAATAAAAAATTATATATATATTTTGGATTTTTTTTTATCAAGAAGAATCAGAAAAATTTAATCAATTCGTCCAAACTAATCATGTTTAGTAGTAGTATAATTTAGCCAACTATGGGATCATAATGGAATTTTGTAAGCACCACCACGTGCATGGGGGATGGTCTCGTGCCAATGAGTCTCTAAAATAAAAAGGAAAGTATTATCCTCCGGCATCAAAACTTTTATAATGACAATTATTTATTTTTTAAAATTGACGATTCCTTTTTATTATTGAATTGTTACGTCACTTGTTATTGGTGAATTGGTTCTTTCTATTCAATACAATATAAATAGACACGTGGTGGGTGCGCCTCTCTCTTACTATATAATAAATAAAGTTAAAAGTGGCTTTTGGCTTTAGACCTAAACGCTCTTGTTCGACAGCGTACAAGAACCAAGCCCTAGCCAGACGGTTCCTTCTCTCCGGTAACTATTCTCTTCAAATCTCAATCCTCACAAACTATTATATATATATTTATATATATATATATATATATTTATATATATACGCACATACGTATGATCGATCGATAAGGTATCTGTATCTGTATCTGTATCCTGTTTCTCAGTGATTTTTATATTAGGCTTTGTGATATCTTGATGCTCAACAGGTGATTTGTTTGTTCTTTGTGTCTATTTTAGTGGATTTTCTTGGTTATGGGGTCTTGGGTATGCGAGAAGAGGGATGAACCCAAATAACATTCGTTTGTGTAACCATTTTGGTCGGCACCCGCATGACTATGTGGGCTCTGGAAGTGAGCTTGTGGTATTTGTGCTCCATTGTTGGCAATGTCCGATATAGTGATATGGGATTTTAATTTTGGGGGGATAATGTACATGTAAACGGAAAAAATTGTAATTAAGAATTCAAATTATAAAAATGAGAAATTAGGTACAAATTATTATAGTGTGTTATTGTCTCGAAGACCCTATGCACGAAAGCTTAAATATATAAAGCATGCTAAGCTAGAGAAAAGCGTTCCATCAAGCAAACTTCATCTCTATATTAAAATAAGAATTATACCGATTAGGGTACGACTATGGAATATAGTAGGTACCTCGGTAAAAATTAAGGGAAAAAATGTGCTCATTTTGGCATGTCCGGTACATATTTAAAAGTACCGTACAAGAACCGATACCCGGTATGTACCGGTACAAGTACGTCATAGTTATCATGTTTCATAGCCTATTATAGAATAGTTGTACAATAAAAGTATCGAATTACTTCTAAATTATAGAAAAGAGAAATTATAAGAAACTTTACAAAGACCCAAAGTAATTTTTACACTTATAATAGGATCAAATATATATGTATATTTTTTTTGCAGATCACTTTAAGCTAACCAAGTATATTAAAGTGATTAGAATTGATTTTGCAGTTTGAAAGTTTAACTACAATATTGATGGGGATAGATTTTGTAGTACTCTTGAGAAATACGCATCACATAGAAATATAGAATCAGTAACACCACAAGAACAATAAAGAATGGAAAATACAAGGAAAAAATATATTTTCATCAATATAAATACATAGCACTAATATATTTATGGAGGAATTAGTAGAGACACAGAAATATTGGAAAAGAGTAAGAGGAATAAAAAAAATGCAAAGAGAGGGAGGAAAAATGGTTAGGAGCTTTATTTATCTGCAATGAATCTTGGCGGTAAGTTAACCTGCTATACGTGACACTTGGCATCATGTTAGAACCTACCAGTAGAAAGCCTTATATATTATATGATTGAAGATAGGGTATTTGAACTTTTGAATCTTACTCTCACCATTGTATTTGGTTTGTTATTGGTAGTTAAAAACTATGACCTTTTTTTGTGATGATGTTATTGAGGTTGCAACTTTTGTTTCTTATTGATTTTCAGATTCTTCTGAATCAGGATGTTATAGAATGTTTGGTTTGTTCATATTAATGTATGTTGATATTATACTTCTTAGTGGATATGGTATCTCTTTTAAATGATTATTGTTTTCTCTAGAACTATATCTTTGTTTTCATATGATCCTGCATAGCAGTTTAGAACTTCTAATTCTTTATCCATCGAACAAAGTATGGTGGCGATAGACTATCCGACGAATTGGCATGTGTAATATGTTCTCCTTAGTGTTTCTGAATTGGTATGGGATATTTTTGCATTGAGAATATCTGCTGATCATGACCTCGAAGAGGATTCGAAAGGAGTTAAGGGACCTAGAGAGGGATCCTCCAATCTCTTGCAGTGATGGTTTGTTCCATTGTTCTCTCACTCCTTTTGATTTATATTTCCTTACTCTTCCCCTCTGAATCTTGTATTGATTGTCGTTTACATGTGTAAGCTTTGTTGAGATAAAGGTGGTTCCCATCTATGGCAATGTTATTCTTGATGTTGGTTGCAACAAGGATTTTCAACATAGTTTGTCATCACCAAAATATGAATAGAAGTTGTTCCTTGGGCGGTGTGAATACGCTGATTCATTGTAAATTGATATCACACTTTCTGCTGGCGAATGGAGCCCAGCCCTTACAATATCAAAGGTAATGTGCTTACCTTGATTTTGCAACTATGAGATTCCACGATACACATGGGACTTATTTAAGGTTGCTCGCATGATCTGTATGCATCAGAACCTCTATGAATCGAATAAAACCTGTTTTCGATATATTGTGAACATATTGGAATTAAGTTTATATGAGTGATGTTTTGCTTTACATATTGGTTGATTGACAGCATAAATAGCTCAGTTGAATCTGCAGATCTGTTGTGGGTATATTCTCTGAAAATTTTGAGTGTACTGAGGAAAGTTGGGATGAGGGTGGGTTCAAACTTGTTCACGCATTTAGATGATATATGGAATTCACTGTAGAGAAGAGGCGTTGGTTTTGGACATATGTATGGTGGGTTATGATTTGAGTTTCACAATTAGTTTTGCGTTAGGATGCTACGCTCTTTTTGGGATGGCCCTACGCTATTTGGGCTACTGGCCATCCCAAGGGACTTTATTGTTTAATGCTGATATTTTAGCTATAAGATCTCCACCCTTAAGTAGAAGTATTTTGGGTCATTCACGCATTACCATAAATATGGTGTTCGTGGTGTCCCCAACTAATGATAAATGATATGTGAGGGGTGAAACCCTAATATTTATGGTCCAAGTCATTTTACTTGCTATAACGTGTTCATAGTGAGTTTTGTTAGTGGCTTTGATTTTCAAATCAAATAATCAGAGAACGCCCTATTTGTTTCCAAATTATCTCCATTATCCACTTATCAACACTAACCCTAAGATTCGCAACCATCTGCAACCAGCCACAGCAAGATTCGCTACTACTACTACCACCTCCCCTCCCCTGCCCCTGCCTCAGCGTACATTCCCCATGAGCCCCTTCGTCACCCACTGATCCATGTGCACTGTGTTATGAACGGCAGTGGCATGGTGGCAAAGAGATGTGTCCTTGTAGAACACAGACGACGATTTGGTCGTAGAAGAGGGTAATTCTGTGGTAGGGGTTTTGTGCGGTGAACCAAAAGTCCCAATTTCCAAATACCAAACCTCGCCATTAGGTTGAAATTGGTAAGACCAATTGAGTCGACTTGGAACTGGCAGCGGCTGTGGCGACAAGGACAAATACCACGCCTTGCCCTTAGGTTGAAGTTGGTAAGACAAATTGAGTTAGACTCAAAACTGGCAGCGGCAGCAGCAGCGTTAAGGAGCGGTGGTGCGCTTTGATGGCAGGCTAGGAGAGAGGGGTTGAGATGGGTGCATTGGGTAATTTGGGTGGGTGGGAAGAAGGGGTAAAAGGGTAATTTGATAAAGAAATAAAATTACAAAAAAATCCCTAAATTGACCTCGGTTTTTTCTGTTAGGTAAACTTTCGCATTCAACTGTGGGGGTCCATATTTCCCTTGTGTGCCATTTTTTGATTTTGGTAGATGCTGAGAGAACCAGAACCACCCTAGCTACTACCGTAACACCCTGTTTGGCATCCGGATTTGGCCATCTCCCGGATTTGGTCTCCCTCCTCTCACCTTCTCTCGGGTTTGGCATAATTTCTTCTTCCCTGATTTCTTCTCTCGTCGCCTTCCAAATCCAGTCACAGCCGGAAATGTGACGGACGGGGTACCCCGTCCGTGGTCACGCGACGCTCCGCGTGGTGGTGAAAGACCGTTGTGCCCCGTCCGTGATCACGCGACGCTCCGCGTGGTGGTGAAAGACCGTTGTGCCCCGTCTGTGGTCACGTGGCGCTCCGCAGGACCTCTCTCTCTCTCTCTCTCTCTCTCTCTCTTGGCTTAACAATCGAATTTGGGGAAGAAGAACCAGGGGAGGATTAATTTTATTTGGGTAAATTACATTGAACTCTCCTGAGGTTATGGATTAATACACAAAGAAACCTTGACATTTAAGAAATTATAATTACCTCCCCTGAAGTTTGAAACTTATAATAGATTCCCTCAATTTAACCCCAAAAAAAATATTTCTAAATTATATATTAATATTTAAATTTATTTTTTACTTGATGTTGATTTTATTTATTTATTTATTCGGGTTTCGCATAAATCGGGTACCAATTTTGTGAACAAAATTTGTGAATTGGAGTGAATTGGGGGTCTCTATCAATATAGAGTCAATTTTCGCAAAAAAAATATTAGAGATTTACACTGAATTATACATTAGGCAACAAATTTTCACAAATATAAGCAACAAATTTTCACAAAAAAATATTGGAGATTTATATTGAATTATATATTAGGCAACAAAAAAATATATTAGGCACAAAAATATTTTTGTCAACAATTTTCACAAAATGTGTGTGAAATATTTAGTTTAAAAAAATAATTTTTATTTTCTAAAAAATAATTGGGTGAATTTTTTTGTCAGTATAGAGTCAATTTTCAGTCTATATTAGGCAGACTGAATTTTTTGGTAGAAATTTAAACTATTCTATACATTTTTTTGGTTTATTAATCTATAATTACTAAATTAGAGAGAAATGATAAGATGACCGAATTGGGGTGTCACAATTTGAATTTATGTCTAATATATTATTACATAATTAATTTTGGATAGTTTAATCAAAATAAAATTTGAATTATATATTTTTAAATTATATATTAATATTTAAAGTGAAAAGTTTTATTTTAATCATTTAAATATTAATTAATATATATTTTATCTAATTAAATGAAATTATATTTCATATTAACAATTAGATAATTAAATTGGGGTAATTTTGTCTTTTAACATCTTATCTCATCATATCCAACTTTTAAATTTCCTTCTCCAAAATACATCTAAACACCAAATTATAAATTCACCATTCTTAAAAGGTGGGGCCCCCCTTATTATAAATTATCGCTCATTTCAAATCCACCCTCAAATCCATCCTCATTTCAAATCCATCAAAATCATCTCCGGCTGCCAAACGGGCTGTAAAGGAGGAACATAATAGACTAACTCGAAACATCTCTGTCGTGTATTGTACATATTTTTTTCTTCTTACTGTTTTACTTCTTCAATAGGAAAAA
>BRYF01000017.1:12097500-12102500 GCA_030159135.1 Actinidia polygama | reverse complement strand
CAATATGACGAGAATATACTCAACGAATCAATAATGACTCAACAACATATTTAGAAGAGCTCAACGAATCAATAATCCATCAAAGACCTCATACCCGGTCTTTCCTGGTACGTGACTGGTGGCCAGCCTCGCCCATTTCAACCAGCCTTTCTGGCTTTATCTAGTATCAGGGTTATTTATAGGCTTACCAAGTCCGTATCATTCAATACCATGTCACTTTAGTCAATACACATCATGATTTTAATAAAATATCACGAATTTTAATATATAGCACACATGCTCAAATAAGTACAAAATCAGATATTTTAATAAATAACTCTGGAATTTTAGAAAGCATATTGTATATCTCCTGCGTACGTTAAATTGAAATTGACACCGTTAAATATGAAAATATGGATCCCATGATCATCATACTAAAATTTCACATCGATCTGACATCATCTTATCATTTATCTACGTCCCTATCTTTCTTGATCAAAAGTTAACCATATTATATAATTTCTTTTATCTCCCATTTCTTTCTTCTCTCTAAGTCTCTTTGTTCTGTAATTCTTTTCTTTCTACCCTATGTCTCTCATTTATAAACTAAAGTCTTCAAAGAAAACAACAGGCGGTTGATGGCATAAGAAAGGAGAAAAAAACATGTACTGACTAACCAATTCAATTTATAAATTACACCTCAGCCCTTCTAAATTTAAAATAATTATTTTGTCTAACTGGTCTCCTTAATTTAATCCTAAAAGTCATGGATCTCTCAATTTCACCCTAAACGTATTAAATGATTTAATTTAATTTCATAAATTTTTATATTTCAATAATAAAGTAAAGATAATTAAGGGTCGGGATATTATAAATTTTCTATGTTTTTTTTTTCTCCACTTGAAACTAAGAAAACAAAAGTTTGATTTTGCATGTTTGATAAAACTTTTTTAGACTACTTATTGGCTTTTCATTTTATTTTTGTTTTTGAAGGGAACGTAAAAGCTGTTTTTGAGAAGCAACTTTACTGTGCATAGCTCAACGTAAAAGACGAAAATACCCCCGTCATTGACTTGTAACAAAGCTGCTTCTGTCTATCCAAACACTTTTGCTTCTACACAAAGTAAAAGTAGTAACTAATGTACAAAAACAATTCATCCCAATCGCAGCAATTCATGATCCCCGGGGAAATTCGTCAAACAAAACAACCATCGATTTGTGGATATAACAAATTTAATTCTCTCATTTGTTGACGTGGAATGCTTCCTATTGGCGAATACAAAATGAAGAACGAATGGAACATCTCAAGAAATACGAATAGAAATGTAATTTTTTATCTAAATTATAATTTAAGAACAATGAATTTAATCACACCACTCATCTAAGATTCATAGTTTATTATTTAAAATAATTAAGTCAAATTCAAATATATTTTCTCAAATATTATTATTTTTGAATAAATCCAAAATCTTGAATAAGGGTGTACACAGGTCGGGTCGAGTCGGATCTGAGTCAGATCCAGACCCGATCATCCAAAAGAACCGAACCAATCCGAACTGCTCGGGTCCGATTCGGTTCGGTTCAATTATTTGATTCTCCGTTTTCAGGTCGGTTCTGGGTCCTTAAATAAGATTAAAATCAATCATTAAAATTCTTTTCCTAATAAAGTGAGTTTCGTACATCAAATCATGGCCAGGACTTGGGGAAAATACTTTTCTACATGTATTAGGGATGGCAATTTCAACCGCCCCGCCCCGCTACCCGCCCTGATCGGGGTGAATTTTCAGGTGGGGGGTGGGGTTCGGGGTTCGGTTCGGATTTGGGGATTAAAAAAAAATCGGGAACATGACGGGGACAGTTTTGTATATCCCCGCCCAGATCCCTGCCCCGAAACCGTTCTGAATTAATATTATTTTATATTTTCACCCTTACTATAATACTATATTACTAATATATCTATATTATTATATTCTTACCATGTTAGGGTTTTACTTTTTTTAGAACAAAAACATTTATTGTTTTCATTAAAGAATTAAAATTTTGTATTTATTTAAAAAGACTAAATTTTCATATCATTTTTGAATAAGAATTGTTTAATTAGGGTTTTAAAAAGATTAGAGGATATGAAAAAAGGAAAAAAAATATGTGGAAAAACAAATGAGAAATTAGGAACCAGAACGTAATAAGAAAAATTATTGGTCCCAAATTTAGGACGAAGAATCCTCGGCATAAATTATTATTTTTTTCTTATTTTGTTTGTTTTCTCTGTACAAAAAAAAATTATAAAGTTATTTGCTTTTCTTACAAAAAGTTGTACAGATTCAAGGTTCAAATTCGGGGCAGTGATCCCTGATCCCCGTTAGGGGCAGGGATGGAGGTATGAAAAATTCCCCATCGAAGATCGGGGCGAGGACAAGGGATTGTAAAAATATTTCGGAGATAAGGAACGGGGATACCAACCTTCATAAATTATTAGGAACCAAAACGTAATAAGAAAAATTATTGGTCCCAAATTTAGGACGAAGAATCCTCGGCATAAATTATTATTTATTTTTTCTTATTTTGTTTGTTTTCTCTGTACACAAAAAAAATTATAAAGTTATTTGCTTTTCTTACAAAAAGTTGTACAGATTCAAAGTTCAAATTCGGGGCAGTGATCCCTGATCCCCGTTAGGGGCAGGGATGGAGGTATGAAAAATTCCCCACCGAAGATCGGGGTGAGGACAAGGGATTGTAAAATATTTCGGAGATAACATGCATACATACATATAAGAGAAAATGTCACTATTCGTCTCTATAGTTTAAAAAAAGTTGTCCTTGGGTCTCTCTATAATCTCAAGTTAAACAATAAAAAACCATGTAATTTCAACATAGTTCTTCTGTCAATACCCATCAACAATTTAGAAAAATCCAAATTCTTAATGGGATATTGTTGAAAAACTTCATTGAAAGCAATTTGAAACCACTCCTAATTTTTGGAATTGAAACTTTGAACGCATTTGGAATAGGTTTTCTTGAGGTTTTTTTAGTAGATTTAATTTTCAAATTTTATCATTTTTAGTGAACTCTTTTCACTGTTTTATTAATTTTTTTTAATATTTTTTCAACTCTTCTTGACGAAAAGATTTTAAAAATATATAAAAATTATTTAATTTAAAAAAATTAATTAAAGACAAAAAGATTGGTACATGAGAAAAAAAATCATTTTTACTCGACCATTTAGTTAATTTTTTGCATTTAATGATTTTTTTCTAATTTATTTTTTTTCTATTTTTATATTTCTCTCATTAATAAGAATTAAAAGATATGAAATTTTAATTAAACGATGAAAAAAAATTCACGAGAGAAGAAAATATTTAAAAACCAAAGCATCTAAAAAAACTCAAAATAACCTAGCCTAATTGGGTCCTATTTCACTTTGGTCAAACTACAAGGAATTAGAGAATTAGAGAGAGTTGCATAGTTGCCAGAACCGGAGCGGATATTGAACCAGTCAAGGCACCGTTCAATGGTTCACTGTTTCAACCATAGTTCAACTGGTCTTATAATTAATAAATAATAAAAAATATTTTTATTATAAATAATAAAAATAAAAAAATATTTTTTACCCCTTCAACTACTATGTAAGTTTTTTGAAAGTTGATTATGGAAAACATAGTTAAAACTTAAAAGTATCAAAATATTACATGGAATATTATTATTTTTACATTTCGAAAATCGTTTTGCGGGGATTTTGTAGTGATTTCAAATAACTTCAACGATTTTTGTTACGATTAGAGATTCTTCGATTGGGTTTTGCGTAGATTGTTCGAGATTGGTATGATTGTGTCTCTCGTTGATGTTCTCGATTGCGATTTTTGACAAATTAAAAATTTCAATATTGATCTCACATGATTGAATCAATATTGAAATTTTCTTGTTATTAGAAAAAAACGATAAAAATTTTCGACAGATTTTTTAGGAATGTCAAAATATTACATGGAACATTACGATTTTTTATGGCTGTCAAAATTTATAAAATTTACTAAAATTTTCGACAATTTTTTTGTTATAAAAATTTTGATCTGTTAAAAAAAATATTGATCTGTTAAAAAAAACCCTAGTTTTTTCAGTTAACAAATCGTCCGGTTCAACCCGTTCGCTTGCATTTCTAATAAAATATATTTATCGAATTAATTAAATGTCCGATTCCCGAATAAACCGGTTGAATCATCTGATCCAATCCTGTTCTGATAACTACGGATAGTTGATAATTGGTAATAAAGAAGAGAATGATGGTGAGAAAGGAGGCCCTCCCCTTGCTGCTCTGTGTGTGTGTGTGTGTCCCTTCGAAAGCGACTTAACTACCGACGCCTTCTCTCTCTCTTTCACACACACACCCCACCCCACTCCACCCCGTAAGGTCGCCTTTCCGTTATCAGAATACCTTCCCTCATTCAATCCAATTAACATGCTCTGTTTTGATTCTTGCTTGTGGAGTAAACAATATTGTGTACTCTGGTTTCCTCGGATCAGCATTTCAAGAACTAATTTTGTTTGATCTTCTATTCCTCGTCCTCTAAAGTTTGAAATTTGAATTTCTTGAGTGATTCTGAGCCCATTGGAGACTTATCTCAGTGATTCAAATTGTTTGTTAAGAAGATTATCAATGCAAAAATTAGGTTGATTGAATATTAGTAAAAAAAAAATCGTACGACTGGACCGTCCATTTAAATTTGAATAAATCACGTGATTATGAATATATAATCAATTTAATTTTTTGTAGAGATGATCTTCTTAATTGTTTTTACAAATGAACAATTTAGATCATCGAGAGGCCCAAAATCACTCAACTTTATAGCGGGGGTGGTTGTTATAAATGTGGAAATCAACTTTTAGATTTTAGTTGAAGATTCCACTTTAGATTTTAGATTTTAAATTGCAATAGAAGCTGTTAAACTTATTTGCTACAGTGAGATTATGAATTAAAGCTGAAGTGCAGTGTTTGCTATAAAAGCTAAAAATTAATTTTCTTTTGTAAA
>BRYF01000017.1:12060000-12067500 GCA_030159135.1 Actinidia polygama | reverse complement strand
TTGGAGGACCAAACTTCATAAGGTGGGGAGAATGTAATACCCCGAACCGTAAATTAATTTTACTTTATCATAGTAAGGATAAAAATATAATTACATCGGTGGTAATTTAAAATTTTTAAGATTTTTACGATAACAGAAATTCTACCCGAATAAATATTTTTGGTAAACTGAACAAAAATTAAGACAAGTGTCTAGCAAGTAAAGCGGGACCATGTGGCACCATGAGGGCCACATGGCTAGGTGACTCACCCCATGAGCCATACTTTGAACCATACCTAGCCAACTACTCCCCCTCCCAAAGTCAAACAAGACCCATACCCATTTGCCCCTCCCAGCAAGTTTGCTGGGAGTTTACCCACGCCTAAAAGAAAAGAAAGAAAGAAGAAAGGAAAAGAAAGAGAGAAAGAGGGAAATAGAGGAAGAGGAAAAGAGAGAGAAATAATGATGCAAAAAGAGAGAAGAAGAAGAAGAAGAACAAGAAGAAGAAAAAGGAAAATAAAAATCGAACAAAGTTTTTCTACGTTCCAGGTAATCCTTTTCCTGAGTCTCTTACTTTTTGTAATCTTCGTATACTTTAAAAAATATTAAATCATCTTATCTAGGAGTAACATGCTATATAATGGGATAAAGTTTAAAAATACATTGAAAGTGGGTCATGATAGGATTGAAATTTGATTAGAAGTTAAGTCGTATTTCTATCAAAACAGCCGTTAGTATTTTGGGCGTTACTCTCTCATATAACATTCGTTTGACTTGATTCAAGTTACATATGAAATATATTTCAAATACGTAAAACTTTAATTCTATATATGTTTCCTAATTTAGACGTTTAACAGCTCAAAAAACACTTTGAAGTCGAGCCAGAAAATTTGTGTTTTTGTCAAAATAGCCCATTAGTATTTTGGGCGTAACTCTCTCTTACGATATCCATTGAACTTGATTTAAGTTTAATTTGAAAGATATTTCAAATACCTACAACTTTTATTTATTTATTTTTCGTAATTTAGACGTTTAATAGCTCAAATCGGACTTTGAAGTCAAGCCAAAGTCCTTGATCGGTCCAGCATTTTTCCGATCGGTCCAGGTTTTCTAGAAAACCTTTTAACTTGTGTTGAACCGATCCAGCTTCATCCCAAAACCTTTTGACTTGTCCTGAATCGGTCCAACACTTCCTCGACTGGTCAAGCTTCATCCCAAAACGTTTTGACTTGTCATGAACCTGTATAGCTTCTCCTCGACTGGTCCAGCTTCCCCGGAAACCTACTGTTAAGTCTTGAATCGGTCCAACTTTTGCTCGACTGGTCCAGAATGTTTTGAATCAGTTTAAACCCAATATTTTTATAAATTTAAACCCAATCGAGTTGTCTAGTACCCAATTCATCCCCGATACCTTATACACAGTTACTACTGTTAGATTAGACACATTAAACAGTAATTCAACTAGACAAATAAGGTAAACGAAAGAACAATTAAAGAAAAAATACTAAATTCAAAATTATTAATTATAGGACCGGAATCCGAGGGACTCGAGCAACCCTTACCTTAGCTGACGAGTAAGCACAGAAGGAAAGAACGGGATATAAATCCAAGGTGAGTCTTGTTATGTTTTACTTACTTAAAAATAAAAGTTTTGTGATGAAAACATGTACGTTTTTATTAACTAAACGTGATCATTTATGATTAAATGCATGCTACGTTTTAAATGTGCCATGAATATGGAAAATGATTAGTTTAGAAAAATATATTTTAGACGACACATGATTCGAACGGTGCCCCATCCACTAGAGAAAAAGAATATAACGACATGTGATATAATAAGAAGGATCATTGCTAGATGATCTTGGGTAATATCATGCCACATATTATATTGGGGTCGCTTCCTAATTTTTGGTGATCGTTGAACAGTTGTATGTGTCACAAGGGTCAATCCAATACGATTTTAAATTCTTGATATGAAATCAAGGTATATAGGCCTAGATGAGTCAATGATTGAAATGAAATTGGATTAACAAATGATTTCATGTTAAAATGAATTGATGTTTAATAATTTCATGGTCACTTGTTAGTATTATATAACTTGACTCACACTAGCCTAGTGCTTAATACGTAGTTGTACGTAACATTTTAGGTAATAAGAATGACGTGGAACGCGACTGAATGCGGATGACCTTAGGCGATTTTTGTTGATCTATGCTACTTGCTTAGCATAGGAATGTTAGTTCTTTTGAATATTATAGTTTTGATGACAGTTGTGCCGATCTTGTGGCCAAAATTGGAGAGAGCAGAAATTGAAGGTTTTGTATCGGGCACCAACATGATGCTTGCCACCTTAATCGCTCAGACGACGTTGATAGAAGTTGTAAAACAACGACAACCGGAAGACCTATACTTATGGAAGATTTATAAAGAGATGGAAGTGAATCTGAAGCCTGGCTTTACCTTGCAAAATAGAGCACTTAAATTTTAAAACCGCTTATGTGTTCCAAACATACCAGAAATCAAGAGACAAGTTTTAGAGGAATCTCACAATACAAAATTCACGATGCATCCAGGAGGAACAAAATTGTACCGAGATTTGAGAGAAACATTTTGATGGCCGGAAATGAAGAGGGAAATAGATGAATTCGTGTCAAGATGCCTACAATGTCAACAAGTCAAAGAAGAACATCAAAGATTAGCAGGACTACTGCAATCTTTACCAATACCTAAATGGAAATGGAAGCACATCACTATGGATTTTGTTGTAGGAATACCGAACTCGCCACGTGGCTGTAATGCCATTTGGATCATTGTAGATTGCCTCACTAGGTCAGCGCACTTTTTACTAGTGAAGACTACATATTTCTTGTCAAAGTACGCAAACCTTTACAGTGCGGAGATTATACGACTTCACGGTACGCCAGTTTCGATAGTGTCGAATCGAGACTCAAGATTTGTGTCAAAGTTTTGGAAGAGCTTACAAAAGGCTTTAGGCACCAAATTGAACTTTAGCACCGCTTTTCATCCACAGATGGACAGACAATCGGAAAGGACTATCCAGACTCTAGAAGACATGTTGCAGCTTTGCGTACTCGATTTTCAAGGAAATTGGGAAGCACATTTGCCAATCGTGGAGTTCGTCTACAATAACAGTTTTCACGCGAGCATCGGAATGGCACCGTATGAAGAACTCTACAAAAGGAAATGTAGATATCCCATTTGTTGGACCGAAGTAGGAGAACGACAAATTTTAGGGCCAGAGATTGTTCAACTGACCACCGACAAGATCAAAGTGATTCAACAAAGACTTCAAACCGAGTAGAGTCATCAAAAGAACTATGCGGACGTTCGTAAATGAGACTTAGAGCTCGAGGAAGGGGTCCATGTATTCTTGAAGGTATCTCCTTCCAAGGGGATACATCGCTTTGGAAAAAGGGAAAAGTTAAAACCGAGATACGTTGGACCGTTGAAATTCTTCAACGAATCGGACCAGTTGCCTATCATATCACTCTTCCACCAGAGCTATCCCATGTTCACGACGTCTTTTATGTTTCAATGCTACAAAAATACGTTCATGACCCCACGCATGTAATTAACTACTATCCTTTAGAAATGAGTGAAGACTTGAGCTATGTTGAAAAACCCATTGAGATTTTGGATCGTCGCAACCAAGTTCTTAGAAACAAGATCATTCCCTTAGTGCGAGTCCTATGGCAGACCCATATGTGGGCGGAGTCCTCTTGGGAGCGCAAAGACGAAATGCGAAAGCATTATTCCTTTTTTTTGAATGACGATTATGCCAAGTTTGAGGACAAACTTTCTTTTAGGGAGGAAGAATGTAACACTCCGAACCCATTTTATTTCGTCAAATATGTAAATTATAACCATACGTTAGTTAACGTACGTAATTATGATGTTAGATATCAAGGTGATCAAATTATAGTAATAATTTTTCAAAACCTTAGAATTCAATTTCTTCCCAGAATTCCTCTTAGTGTTCAAACACTAGTATTGGCGTTCGAACGCTAAAGCAAAATTCTCTCAATGTTGAACGCAAAAACTAGGATTCGAACGCTCCCACCTGTAACCAATTTACATGATCTCAGGACTGTCGAACGCTAAAAATAGTGTTCAAACGCTAGCCTAGCTATTTTTTTCTTAGCGTTCGAACGCTAGAGCCAGATTTCTTTTTGGCGTTCGAACGCTAATGTTAACGTTCGAATGCTAAAGCCTTTGTCACGTGAGATGGTCACATGGGATTATTTCCCATATGTGTCTAGATTTATATACACACATACGCCTTATACACACACACACACTCCGTAGGGAGAGAGAGAGAGAGAGAGAGAGAAATAGAGAAAGAAAAGAAGAAAAAAGAGGAAGGAGAAAAAGAAGAAGAAAAGAATAGAGAGAGAGTGCTTGGAGAGCTTAACCTAGACTAAAGAAAACCATTATTGAGGCTTGAGGAGCTTGGGAAAGAGGTAAAGAACTTTAACCCTTTTATATTTATGTAAGTATATATGTATAGGTGGGGTGTAGGTTAGTTTTAAGGACTCCCTTGAGTCTCATTTGAGTTGAAATGCATGTATTAGGGTTTGAATCAAGTGATTTAGGTGTGGGGTTGTAAAACCCCCAAATTGAAGCATGTAAGGTTTGGTTTAATTTTAATTTTAGATTTACTATGTTAGAGTTGTTTTTAAGGGTTGATTTTGAGTTATTGTAGTCTCTTTAGGCTTTTTCTTTGTATCCTAAGAGCCTTAGAAAGGATTGAGTTGTGTTTGGAAATTCTTGGAGATCATTTATGTTACTGTTGAGTATGCTTAGCCTTTGAACGCCTCTGTGGAGCATTTGAACGCACAAAGAGGAGAATTTAGCCATTTTGCCTTAGCGTTCGAACACTCTGTAGTGGCGTTCAAATGGAGACTATTTAGTGCTTAGCGTTCGAATGACCCATCCCAGCGTTCGAATGCCAAGCCCATTTCCAAGCAATTTTGTCCTTTTTTCTTAAAATAATTTATTTGATCCCAAGTATATTAGACCATTAATCTACCTATTTAGAAACCTTAAGTTACGTCCAAAAGGTTTTAACCTAAAGCGAGAGTACTTAAGATCGGGTCGAGAGTTTGTATTAGTTTGATTCGTTCATTATCGAACATAGCATTGATATCCCATACCTTATGTTCTTTTAAATGTAGGAACGCCGAGTCTAGCACCTAGCTAAGGGAATTGAGGTGAGTAACATGATGCTATGAACAAAAATTTATGTATTTTCAAAATGTTTTCAATATGAATTATGTTATATGCAACGTTTTTCATGTTTTCAATGCATAAATGTATATGTTTCAATATCAATGCTATGTCTTTTAAATGCATATTTCCACATGAGAAAGAAAGAACTTTTAAGGTATAACAAGTAAAGGATTTACAATGTATAGTGACACTTGGGGTCTTCTAACGGAAAGACTTTAATCCATCCGCCAGTTCTACGATAGGGGATAAGAAATAAACTATCGATAGTCCTACGATAAGGGACATGAAACAAACTATCTATGTGGGAGACGTCTCTGGCCTAAAGAGCCCTAGCATAACCTATATGGTTAGTATGTGTAACCGAAAGTTTACTAGCCAAGTTGTTACATGTTTTAGTACTTATCAATTTAAAGTACTTACAGCTTTATGATTTTGCAAATGTTCAAGTTATACCTTGTTTAGGTAAGTTTCAAGTTTATAAAAAAACATGCTATGATTATATGATTTATGTCAAGTAAGATATGTATAATATGTATTTTCATGTTCATGCATTTAATATTATTCACTAATCATAAAACTTATGTTTTCAAAAATAAATTTCAGGAAGCCAATCCGAGAAGTCTTAAAAGAAGTTGCCAAGAAGACTTTAGTTTTGTGGCCTAAGAGTCTTATGTGTTTTTGTTGATGGGCTAGGCCCTATCTTATGTATCCTTAAGTTAACCAGGTTATGTATATATTGAAGTTGGTAATGCTATGTATGAAAGAAAGAAGAACTTAGGCATAACTCTATATACTTTATATGTCATCTACACTTTCTATTATCAGTTATTATAACGTTTTCGCAAAAAAATTATATCATTATAATGAGTATGCACAGGTGATTATATATATATATATATATATATATATATATATATATATATAAGATTTTTGTCAAGTTATATATATATAACCCCGAGAAAGAGTCCTGACCTTTTAGGCATGGAGTTCCTGTTTAAGAAATGGTGTCCTAAGAATGTTAAGGAATAGCAACGCATCAGGTAGTTCCTTATGCTTCGACATTAGGAAGCCTAATGTATGCTATGTTTTGCAGTAAACTAGATATTTGTTATGCAGTTGGCATGGTCAACATATATTAATCTAATCCAGAACTAGAATATTGAACCAAAGTGAAACATATTTGCAAGTACTTGAGAAGTACTAGAGGTAACCTAACAAATCCTTTACTAGAGTCAACATCAAAGTTACTATGATTGCATCTACAGATAACCTAACAAATCCTTTCACTAAGGTTTTTCAGCTTTATATAATAGGAGGGGTGTTAGATGTGATATTCTTTGAACATGAGTATAAGTAAGAGTTTGTTGGGAATTATATGCCTATATGTCTAAATATTCAATTATAATTTGTAATGATAATTCATTTCATCATACAATTAGATGTTGTTCTATTATATCATGAGATGATATGTCCCTAAGTTATCTAGAGATATGATAAATGTGTGAAAATAAGATTTGCACACGGGAGATATCAATTATTGATCTTAGTAACTTTAATTGAGTTTGTAGTCTGTAATGAGTTTGGACATCTCATCTGTGAAGAAGACTAGAAGACTATAATACTGTTAACCTTTATATGATAGGATGGTTTATCTCAACCATCAGAGTATATAACTCTAGGTTAAAGTATTGGCGTATTATGGAATACGCTGAACTGGATCGTCGTCATAAGAAAATATATCACATGAAACTGTCACTTTATGATGAAGCGCAGCCACCAAGCCGCACCTGCACCCATAGCTACAGGCCGTTGCAGCGCAACCGCAGGCCTCAACTGCAGCAACAGATCGTTGCAGCGCAGCAATAAACCGCAACAAGCAACTGCCAACAAATCTGCAGTCGAAGGGCAGCAACCTGCGGCCAGAAGCAGCCATGGCGTAGGCAATTCTGGTCGCTGGCAGAAGCGGAAAAAAAAAGTTGCAAGCGATGGGCAGCAGCAAGGTATAACAACTGCCAACAAATCTGCAGTCGAAGGGCAGCAACCTGCGGTCAGCAGCAGCCATGGCGTAGGCAATTCTGGTCGCTGGCAGAAGCGGAAAAAAAAAGTTGCAAGCGATGGGCAGCAGCAAGGTATAACAAAAACAAACATTTTGCTCCCCCATGGCTATCAAACAAGTATACAATATTGTAAACCTAGAAGAAGCATGGTGACACAATATATAGATATATATATTAACCTTTGAGTGTATATATTAACCTAACCACCTTTGAG
>BRYF01000017.1:11980000-11982500 GCA_030159135.1 Actinidia polygama | reverse complement strand
TTCTTTCCTTTCTTTTCTTCTCTTTTCTTTCTCCCTTCTCCATCTTTCTCTTGTTTGTGGTGTGTGAATGTGAGAGTGAGTGTATAGTGTAGTGTAGTATGTGGGAATAAATGCTGAGACACATGGGAAATAATCCCATGTGGCTTTCCTACTTCCACTCCAGTGTTCCCTTTTTACTTTTCTATCTTAACTATTGGCGTTCGAACGCCACTTTTAGTGTTCGAACGCTAAGAGCAATTTTTCATTCGTTTTATACTGTGGGCGTTCGAACGCTCCCTATAGAGTTTGAATGCTAAAAAAGATTTTGGTCAATCAGGGTTTAAACGCTCTGCTTATAGTTCGATAACTCCAAGGGATTGACATTTGATTTTTTGGCCTTACCATTCAAATGCCAAGAGCGTTTGAACGCTAAGAAGGATTTTGGTGACCGTTCAAACGCCCTTTATAGCGTTCGAATGCTATATATAAAACTGGGCAAATTTCTTAATTTTGAATCTTGAGAATTTGCTAACTTTGATTTAGTTCATTTTGACCTTAACTTCTAATACTCGTATTAATTATCGGCGGATTACTATATACGTATAATTACGGGTTTTACGGGTACGGGGTGTTATAACTATTATCCCGGAAAGGCCAACGTTGTGGCCGATGCGATTAGTAGGAAATCTCTAAGTACTTTGGCGAGCGTTTCCATTCATGAGTGGCAAATGTTTTAGGATATCAGTGAGTATAATTTACTTCTCGGCAAGACAAACGAGTTTGTTACGTTGTTCACGTTGTCTGCGGAACCAACCATTGTCAGTTGGGTTATTGAGTCACAACGGCATGATGTAGAAGCTAAGACGATTTGCGATCGTATTGCTAAAGGTGTAGGGCTGACCGATTGGGTTCTACATTCGGATGGGAGTTTGAGGTACAAGTCTAGATTGTTTGTACCTATGGCTAGTAGAGAAGACGTGCTTCGTGAGTTTCATCATTCGCGGCTTGTAGTTTATCTTGGAGGGACGAAGATGTTCCATAATTTGTGTGGCCAGTTTTGGTGGAGACGAATGAAGAAAGACATTGCCTTGTTCATTTCTAGGTGTTTGACTTGTCAGCAAGTGAAAGCCGAACATCAGAAGCCAGCGGGTATTATTACAACCATTACCGGTTGCGGAGTGAAAATGGGAGCATATCACTGGACTTCGTTACAGGTTTGCCTAGATCGTTGAGGGGGGCACGATGCCATTTGGGTTGTAGTCGATCATTTGACTAAATCCGCGCATTTCCTACATATCCATCTGTCAAATTTGGCAGAGGATCTTGGCGCTCTTTATGTTTGTGAAATCGTTAGACTTCATGGAGTTCCGGTGTCTATTGTTTCTGATAAAGATCCGCGTTTTACATCTCTCTTTTGGAAGGGGATGCAATCCACTCTTGGATCGGATTTGAAGTTTAGCATGGCGTTTCATCCCCAAACTAACAGACAGTCTGAGCGTACGATTCAGATTTTGGAGGATATGCTACGGGCATGTGTACTTGCGCATTTCCTACATATCCATCTGTCAAATTTGGCAGAGGATCTTGGCGCTCTTTATGTTTGTGAAATCGTTAGACTTCATGGAGTTCCGGTGTCTATTGTTTCTGATAAAGATCCGCGTTTTACATCTCTCTTTTGGAAGGGGATGCAATCCACTCTTGGATCGGATTTGAAGTTTAGCATGGCGTTTCATCCCCAAACTAACAGACAGTCTGAGCGTACGATTCAGATTTTGGAGGATATGCTACGGGCATGTGTACTTGCGCATTTCCTACATATCCATTTGTCAAATTTGGCAGAGGATCTTGGCGCTCTTTATGTTTGTGAAATCGTTAGACTTCATGGAGTTCCGGTGTCTATTGTTTCTGATAAAGATCCACGTTTTACATCTCTCTTTTGGAAGGGGATGCAATCCACTCTTGGATCGGATTTGAAGTTTAGCATGGCGTTTCATCCCCAAACTAACAGACAGTCTGAGCGTACGATTTAGATTTTGGAGGATATGCTACGGGCATGTGTACTTGATTTTGGGGGATCATGGAAGGATCATCTACACTTAGTAGAATTCGCGTATAACAATAGTTATCAAGTGATCATTGAAATGACACCTTTTGAGGCATTATACGGTAGATCGTGTAGGTCACCCGTTTGTTGGACCGACATTGGGGAAACAGTGCTTGCCAAGTCGGATTGGGTGCGTGATACGACCGAGAAAGTAGTCTTGATTAGAAAACATTTACTAATGGCGCAAAGTCGTCAGAAGAGTTACGCCGACCGGAGGAGACGTCACTTGGAGTTTGCCGTTGGGGATCAAGTATTCTTGAGGGTTTCACCAAAGAGGGGATTGATGCATTTTGGACATAGCGGCAAGCTATCGCCAAGGTTTATTGGGCCGTTTGAGAGTCTTGCTTTGCCACCGAGATTGGCCAATGTACACAATGTTTTTCATGTTTCAATATTGCGAAAGTATGAGCCCGATCC
>BRYF01000017.1:11972500-11975000 GCA_030159135.1 Actinidia polygama | reverse complement strand
ACCTAACATTATTAAGGCTCCTAGGGGGAAAAGTTCGACCACTCATCCCTGGTTTGGAATCAGGTAGCTCGAGCTCGGAAGTCTAGTTGGATCCATGGTTGCGCCCCGAGCTCAAATCGGATGGTACTATCTTCATTCTTTTCTGAGTACTCCACCTCTTCTTTTGACTGATGTAGATTTCATTTTGCAGCTATGTCAAAGAAGATTAGCCTAAAGAAGATCGCCTAAATGGTAGAAGGATCCAAGGGTTCAAGCTTGACAGTGAAGGGAATAAATATTGGCGCGAAATGCCATCGTGATGATACGCTGACATTACACCAACCAAGAAGAGCAAGGCGACGTCCGACGCCAAGAAGAAGGGTCCCACGCCACCATCCGAGGATAAGAAGAATGGGTCTTCTGTCAAGCCCCCAATCAAGGCTAGGGCATCGGCAAGTAAGGCGGCAACAACTGCAACTGTCGGGGAGGGTACCTTGGCCAATCTTGGAGCTATCTTGGGCCTCAACGCCTCCATTCTAGAGAATCCCGTTGTGGCGGAGAAACTTATCGAGGGCGTGATCGCATTGGACAAGGAAGAGACTGAGAAGCTGGATCTTGACCTAGCGATATTAAGGTTTTTTTCACGAATTTAGTCAGGTAGCTATTCGTTCTCAGTTCAAGATTGTTTTCCTGCATCTTCTTTCGTCTAATAGTTTTAAACTTTTGCAAGTGGTGGTGCTTGCGTCTTCTCTCGCTGGGGGTGGTAGAGAGCTTAGGTATGAAGTCATGACTTAGTAGTCCCCAGCTAACTTTGTTGAGACCGAGATGGTCTGTGCCTAGCAATGCGCCACATAACTAGAAGGGCAAGTGGTTGATCTCAGGGCTCAAGAGCAAAAGGCCATGGAGGAGCTCAAGAAGATGAAAGAAGAACGGGATGCTACCGTGGCAAGGTTGGGGATGAGATGGCCGAGCTGAAATGACTTTCTAGAGACCGTTGAATTTATAGCTTCCATGTACTTCAGCAAGGGTTTCAACTTTTGCAAGAGGCAAATAAGCCGTCTTCATCCCGACCTCGACATCCAAAGCATGGGCATTGACGCCAAACTGCTTGAGGAGGAGGAAGAGGAAGAGGAGAAGGAAGGAGAGAAGGAGGAGGAGAAGGAAGAGGAAAAGGAGGAGGAGAAGGAAGAGGAAAAGGGTGATACCAGCCCCCTCTCTCCTTAAATATTTGTAATTTTTTTTTTGTGATGGCGAGATGTAATCCTTATAAATTCAAATGACTTACAAGTACTTTTTCTTTCATATCTCCTCCTTTTATTCTTCTTAGCATAGTATTTGCTTCTGTTGGCAATATTATAATCAATGGCAATGGCGAGAAAGATTTAGGCGAACAAATTAAGTTTATTTCACCTTAATTAGGCCAATAACAAACTTAACTATGGCGATCACGGCGATCATAACAAACTTAACTATGGCGATCACGGCGATCATAACAAACTTAACTATGGCGATCACGGCGATCATGCTATCTTGGTGAGCTCGATTAATGGTCGAATACTAGCAACCTTAATAATTAAGCGAGTTACTCTTCTGGCGATCAAGATGCATTGGCGAATAACTTGCATGATGAGAATTAGCAAGCACAACAAGCACCATTAAAGGATTCATTACATGTTCCTAATGGGCCTATTACTAGAGCAACATTCAAGAGGATCAAAGAAGCAGTTCATGGGCTGATTCAAGAGATTTGGGCTGATTCTAAAATGGGGCATTCAAAGCCTGGCCCAAAGAAAGATGAAGGGATAATAAATTTGATCCAAACTATTGATGGGGATGATCTTACCTAATTGGGCATAATTTCCTTAGCAATGGCATGTAATTAGAAGGATTAAATGGCTAATTGACTTCCAATTCTATACCAATTAAATTGGCTGATTGACTTGCCTATTTTAGAGGATTAAATGGCTGATTGACTTGCTTATTTTAGACCTTCCTTAGACATGATTTCCTTGCCAATTTCAGTTTATTTTTGGCGTGGAGGAGCTGCTAATTTCAAACCAAAATCAGCCTTAATTTTAGGCTTTTATTATTTAGTCTTTTTTTAACTACTTTTCTATGTTGGAACCAATTTATTTTTTTTACTTTTCTTCCATGTTTAATAAATAGCATGCACTCATCGTTTCTCAATTTTGAATGAAAATAAAAACAAATGTGAGGTTTGCTTCTTCTATTAGTTCTTCAAAGAACTTGTGAACTTATCAAGGATTCTTCCTTGTGGCATTCAAATTTTATACCTTCGATTCATGATTCAATTATAATCATTGGGTCGGGGTTTGTTACTTTATACCTTTGATTAGTGTTTCACTTATAAACGTTGGGTCAGAGTTGTCTATCCAAAGAAATTTTGAATTTTAGCTTTCTTGGGCAAGTATTTCAATATTGTTTGTTGGGTATCAAAGCGTGTCGTTTGAGGTTCGCATCATTTGGTATCAGAGCCAGGTTCTAAAATTAGATTTACTAT
>BRYF01000017.1:11952500-11957500 GCA_030159135.1 Actinidia polygama | reverse complement strand
TAATTTCTTAGACTTTTACACCTATTATTTCCAATTTGCAAGGCGTCAAAGATCATAGACAGCAACTTCAATTGGATTCGCCACCTAGTTATTGATAATCCAAGACAGGTTCATTTCAAAATGATCCACGCAAGTTAACATGGTCACACACAATCTAAGTTGTTGTAAGCACAGAAACCATCTTGGTAACACATTCAAAGTGTGTTCAAATCATCCACCTTAGCAACATGGTCCATCAAATACCAAATTTGGTTGTCTTTTATCAAATGACATGGTTGTCACGGTTACGGTTTTTTTTTTTTGTGACCTAGATTGGCTTTGATCTGTACTAGGGCCAGGGAGGGTAGACTGAATTCTATTAGGATTAAAAAAAAGTTTCACGCCAGCCAACTTTGTCACACATACCAAGTTGGAGTTCATAATGATCAATCCAACCACCTTGGTCATCCTTGCCAGGTTCACTTCAAAATGATCCATGCAAGCTAACATGGACAAACAAACAATATTGGGTTTCAAATTATTTGGTCACACATACCGTGTTGGGGTTCAAAATGATCCACGCAAGGCACCTTGGTCATGCAAATACCAATTTTTGGTTGAAAATGTTCTACACAAGTTAACTTGGCAACTCATACCAAATTGAGTTCAAAATGGATACCCAAGCCATTCTTGGCCACGCAAATACCAATTGTGGGTTAAAAATGTTCCACGCAAGCTAAATTGAGTTGAAAATGATCCACCCAAGCCACCTTCGTCGTGCATACAAATTGGGGTTCAAAATTATCAACGCAAGCCAACTAGGTCACACATTCAAATAATTACCAAAAAGAAGGTCAAGTATATGGGTTCGGATTCAAAATGACCCATGCAAGCCCACCTGGTCACACTTACACCGTATTTGCAGGCCACCTTCGTCATGCATATACCACGATGGGCAACCCTGGCCATGCAAGCTGACGCGATCACACACAAAATTGCTGGAAAGGACAGTATTAGCGAAAAACGTGCTTACTTTGGGTTCAAAATGATCCACCCACGCTAACACGGTCACACATATACTTGTTTCATAATGAACCAACCAAGCAAACTTGGTCACACACAACTACGTTGGGTTCAAAATTGGCACGGATACCTTGGATTTTAAAAAGATCCTCCAAAGACCACTTGGTCATGGTAACCACATTGGCGCTTAAAATGATCCACACTCCAACTTGGTCATGCATAGCTAGTTGTGTTCAAATTGATCCGGCCAGGCCAACTCGCCTTTCCATACCAAGTTTGGGTTCAAAATGATCCATCCCATCCAACTTGGTCATGAAAACCGAGTTCAGATTCAAAATGGCCCACGCAATCAAACTTGGTCACACAAACCAAGTTTATATACAAAATTATCCGCACAAGACTACTTGATCACACATAACAAGTTAAGGCTTAATATGAATCCCCCAAACAAACTTGGTGATCTTGGTTACGTATAACTAAGTTTGGATTCAAAATCACCACAAAGGCTAAAATGGCTGCGCATCCAAAGTTTGAATGAGAGATGATCCATGCCAACTTACATAGTTACGTATAACAAGTTACGTTCAAAGTGTTTCACGTTAGCCAACTTTGTAACACATACCAAGTTGGAGTTCATAATGATCAATTCAACCCCCACCCCCCCTTTGTCAAAGTAACCCACGAAAGCTAACACGGTTACACAAAAACCAAGTTGGGTCCATAATTATCCCCATAAACCAACCTGGTATCACATACTTCTTGTCCTTAAATCTCCCAAATCAAAATGCAACTTCAAGGTCATTTTTCCACAATTTAGATTGCCCAGCTACTTTCCATTTAACTGAACAACTATCATGGAAATTGTTACTTTGGCCAGAATATGGGGCGTGAAAACTATATAAGACACTAGAAAGATGAGTTGCATCGTGTTTTGACTAATTAATAAAACATCTTGGATGCAAGGGCCCTAGAAAGATATTGATAGAATTGTAGATCTCAATACATGTCTAAATATGTACAATCCTAGTATAAGTCCTTGAAATAAGTATTCACACAAACACAAAGGATGAAAGAGATCGAAACACAAAGGATAGGCAGAGTCCTAATGAGTGTCCATGTAATAGGCATTTAAACGAACATGTGAAAATCCACAATTCCCATCAATTCTATTCAAGTATGTCCAATCCTCAATTTTGGCACAAAAGTCACAAGAAGAAATTGTCAATATTGTACGAAAATGAGCACGAAATAAAGATTTAGAACACACTAGAGAATCTAAGATAACACGTTAAAAGTAAAGTTCACAAAAAAATGTAGAAAAAGAAATTCTCAAGATATGAACTTGAACTTGTATGAAAGCAAATAACAATTGGAAGTCAAATGTTCAATAACACAAACTTGAATCAAAATGTAATTAATGAATTAGTACAATAATTGAACAACAAAATCTTAAATTGAATGAAATTAAAGGAAGAGGAAAGTATTGCGATCTCAGAACTTCTAACGCAATCAAATCCGAACTTTAATGCACTTTAAATTGAAGAAATTGCATATGAACTAGAGATAGAAAGTCGAAAGAGAAGGGACCTAATCTATATAACTAAATCTAAGAAATTACTTCATTCCCCTTGACTAAAATAAACTAACCAACTTGTAGGTGAGTAAACAACTTAAGTACTATTACATTAATGCCCTTGTCATTGAGGACAATTCGGACTTTTCAAGCCTCCTGATCTGTGCAAGTGTCCGGTACCACTATTTCTGTACCGGTACCTCTTTACATAGGTAACGGTACTGAATTCCTCTGGTTTGCCTTGTACCGGTATGGGAACAGGACCAACCCAGTACACCCGCAATTTTCTGCAACTTTGCTTTCTTTTGAGGCCTTCACTCTTTCTTTGCTTGGGACTTCTTAAATGCTATCTTTGACTTGTTGAAGTGCTAATGATGTCCAAGCAACAGATTCTTCGAATGAATTACCTCATGTTAAATTGGAAGATCAAAAGAATAACACGGTAAAAAAAATCCACTACGAGCTCACTACGATCTTTGTAAAGATGTTTAAATGAACACGAAAGCACCTCTTTTCTAGAAACCTCTGGAGTGGAGTATGTAGCCCCAACGACATCTCGAAAATTGAATCCCAAAGGCATTCCTCTATTTCTGACTTTACCAAGGTTTTTCAGAATTGGTGAAGTATCAACAATGACCTCTTTCACCTCATCATCTTAGTTCGGAAAACAAAAGTTTATCACTTCATCCACTATCCTTGATCTAAAAAAATTACTGGATCCTTATCAAATTTAGGAACAACATGACAACATTGTTCGGGATCAACCTTACAATGTTGTACTATCTTCTCAATGTGAAGTGCAAATCGAGCCTTGGAAAGCTCCTCCTCATCCACCGTGAGAAGCTCCTCCTCATCCCATATAGCAAAAGGATCATGACATGGTAATGGATCCACCTCAAATGCACAAGGAGAATCGAAAAATGGGAAATCAGTTAGTTCTATATCCTCAAAAACAAGGTGGGTTTGAATGAAAGGAACCACTGATGGAATATCAGCAGTGTCTAGAGTTTGTGAACTAGAATGATATGGTAGAGAGTTCTGGAAATCCTACAGAAAACACACCAAAATATGGTAGTGGCAGTAGATTTTCTGTAAGTCTCCACTATTTCAAGAACATGAGAAGCACCATCACATGGTGGGTGATCTAACTCGAGCTCATGTGGAAGCTCGGTTGTAAAGAAATCCATTGGCATTATTTCTATGGGAAAAGGGTCAAGTTCAATCAATGGAGCCTTCGGAGGAATCACCACCATGTCGCAAGGCAATTTTATAACGGGCAAATCCGTTCAACAACCACAACCGGGGATTGGATACATTCTACACTTTCTCAAAAGCTTTAATTGAAGATGATAAATCATCACACTTGGTTAAATGCATACCAAGCTTCCCTAGGGGGGCTATCAAGGAAAGTACCATTGAACATTGCATCTCTGAAATTGCTCGTTTGGGGGTCAAAACATCATAAAATTCAAAAATTGATATCCCCCATTACATGATGTGGACGAGAATGAAAATATGCTTTAAATCTCTCCCAACATTGTGAGACGAATCACGTCAACAACGTGACAAAACCCAACACCAAATCTAAAAACAAACCCAAGCTCTTTCAAGTTTGATGAAAACTGTGACCCGTTGCTTAGCAAAGCAAAAACCTTGGTATGATGAAGACGCCACAAACGGGGATGGATGATCCGTTTGATAAGTCGGGTTTGAACGCCATAAGGAATTCCTTGATAAGTTCAAATTAGTTTCTTCAAGAACTCAAGAAGAATAAAAGATAATCTCCCTCTTTTCAATGCCCTCGAATTTGATAGCCTCTTCCCTTTTATTTAGGCCTTACAAGATAAAATATCTAATCTAATCTTATCTCAAATCTTATCCTATCCTGGAGATTTCCTAATTAAACAAATCCTAACCGGAGATAAGTCAAATTTGATCATATCTTCAATCTACTCCTACTCCTACTCCTACTCAAAACCTAATCAAAGAAATACAAAGAAATCAAATTCCAATCTGATCTTCATAACTTTTCTTGAACTTTTGAACTTTGTAAACACAATTCTGACTTGATTCTTTGCTAGTAAAACACGCCCACATCAGATTGTAATCTCCCTTGCACATGTATGGCGGAATGGTTCTCTCTCGGATCGAATTTGAATAGTAAAACCAACCTTTGTTCACCCTCAGTAGTGAACATACTTTCTTCTTGTTGTAGAACCCTCCAGACTAAATTATTAAGCTCTTCTTTGAATCTCTTAGCTCGAGCTCGCGTCACCGGACCAATTAGAACTTGAATTGGACCATGAGCCTTGATAGCCTTGACTTCATCACATTGTGAAACACAATTCTTTCATCCTCCCTTTGAGAAATTTTTGCAAGTGGGACTTGGAGTATGAAGGTTTGAAATGGTGTGGGAAACATGACC
>BRYF01000017.1:11937500-11942500 GCA_030159135.1 Actinidia polygama | reverse complement strand
AAGCAATACAAGCTCCAAAAATGGTGAAGGAGATGAGAGAAACCCTCAAAATCTGATTCCAAGCTTTCTTGGCTCAAATCGACGTCCTCGTTGAGTAGATGATCTTCTTTCAACGAACCACCACTCAATCACACCTTAGCCACTCACAACCCTAGCTCAAGATACAAACTCTAGGGGGAGAGAGAGAAAATGTGAGAAAGAGAGAGAATGGGAAAGCTGAGAATGAGGGAGAGAGAGAGAGAGAAAGGATAAAGTAAAATTAAGCCTTGGCCCTTAAGCCTTGTTTGGCTACACACCCCAAAATAAAATTCAACTTTGGATCCAAATTAAACCCAACTACTCATGGGGCAAGTACTTAGCCAACTCTCTACCAACCTACTTCCAATCCTTTCAAGCCCAATACAAATTTTACTCAAGCCCAAGATAAATTATACATAGACCCAATTACTCCACATGTAGCCCAATTAAATTTAAATGGGTCCACTTTACGCTAAAATTCATATTGGTATATATATATATACATATATATACATTGCATTATGATGTCATATATATGTCCTAATTATCTATATTCATAAAAAATCAAAACCTTACAACCTCCACCACTTAAAGAAATTTCGTTCTCGAAATTAAACAAACGTACCAAATGAGCTAAACACGATAAAGTCAAACATAAAACGTCGATCAAACAACTCTCATCATACTTCAAATTATTACTCAAACGTCACATCTTCAATTGCTCAATTCACCCCAAAACCAAAAGTCATTAAATACTCTAATTACCATTCTGTCGTCTAACCTCACAACTTAAAATTTTAACTGCCGAGTAGATCATTAATATCCAAATACCTCGATTTATTTCCTTATCCAAGGATTCCTTTGCATGAATCACAATAGTAATTATTTCGATCATAGTTAAAAAAAATCTGAACCATATAACTTTCTAAACTTCAAATTATCAATAAAATAAATATATATAATTTGCATCATTTAAAAACTATAACTTATAATGTCTCATACCATAACCATAATGACATTCTTCTTCTCGCCGATAATTTACCATATAAACCAATTGAACCTCAAACACTTTTATATCTTTTCAGATAATCTCCATCTTTCAATACCGCGCTAACCAAATATCAGTGTATTATTCCCATGTCCCAATCATTTGTTAGAAATCACAATTTGTAATTATCACTAATTCACCCTTAACTTGCTCAATATAAATAATCACTCATCAAACCATTCAGTATTAGTCTAACATATGTATTCAACCTTCTCCTCAAACTTTAAATTTTATTTCGAACTAAGTTATTTGTCCTCTCATCACTATAGCTCTATAACATTATCTAACAAATAACCCAATCGATAGTATGTCACAAGAACAATTCAAACCTGCCAATAACTTTGACCATCAACTGTCCTTATGACTGTAATACTAATTAAAACAATAAGTTTTACCTGCCCACACATCTACTATACCGTCGATGTTTCCTCATCGATACTCCGGACCAAGGTATTAATCTCCCATATAACCTTGCTCACCCACATATAACATTCACTCATCCCGAATAAATTCACAGTCTAAAAAAAAATCTCTATCAATCCACGAGTCCTACGAATTTAAACGTAAGAAAAGTACCTTGCACAACAGAGGTATCCAACTGTTGCTCCTGCTATCCCGCTGTTCCTGACAATCCCGCTGTTGATGTCATAGCGTAAACCCCTACATCCTTTGACCCTGTTGAGCCATAACTTGTGGTCCGGAATGATATGAAGTCTGCGCCGAAGTAAATATCAGAGTGGCTCTGAACTGACCGAACAGGTTGTTGCGATCTCGTAGCTCTTTGATTATTCTCCCTCTGCGTGCACTGACGCGCGATATGTCTAACTTGACCAAACTGAAAACAAGTAGGTGGGACCCTAATCTGTGACTACTCATGCGTCTAATTATGGGGTTGACCTTGCTGTTGCGACTGTTGCTGCTGCGCATTTAGTGCGTAGTCCATAACTTGGTGCCTCGAATTGGTGACAACCAAAACAAATTGGCCTTTCCTGAGATGTCTGGCTAGTTGACACTACCGAAATGGTAGGTGAAGACCCAACAGGATACTGCTGTTGTGCTATAGAATTCTTTGGCATCTTTAGAAAACGTCCTTCCGATTGTGCACTAGTGCCCTCACGCTGAGATTTCAGATTTGTGATCCTCCTAATCTCATTCAGATTCTCCTCAATGGTCGTTGCCAAACTAACCATGGTCGAGTAAACTTTGATCAAGTTCCCCGCAATCTTATTCCTTATTGATGTCCTAAGCCCCCTCATAAACTGTTTTGCCTTCTCTTCCTCCGTCGACACAAATGCCCTTGCGAACCTCGATAAACTAGTGAATTTGGCCTCATACTGATCCACATTCAAACTCCTTTGAACTAAATTAATGAATTCCATTCTCAACGCCTCCTTAGCCGTATCCGTAAAGTATTGGTCTAAGAAAACTTTCCTAAATGGCTCTCACTTCTTAGCTACGCTCTCCTCCACCGTCTTCCACCATTGGAGTGCGTCCCCCTTATAATTGGTATGACGCAAACAAAACTCTCAACTCCTCTTCTGTCACCAAGATCGTGTCTAATGCTCTTGTGACCTATTCAAGCCAATCCTCTACGACTAACAGATCCGATTTACCCCTAAACGTAGACGGACGAAGTTAAGAAAAAAGCCTTCATGGCCGTAGTAGCCCTAGAGTCCGCTGCTCTAACATGCACTTGTATTGTCTACACAGTGTTCCTCACCACTTGCTCAATTGCGGTAAAGACTCCTTGCATAAACTCCGAGCCACCCAATACCGCTGGTGGAGCTCCTCCTTCCGTCATCAACTCTTGGTAATTTTTACCCCCTTTTCACGATCTCCACGGGCCCCACGAGCTCTAGTAAGTGATCTTGCATGACCTCTCGCTTGTTGTGGTGGCATGTTCTACACAATGCCACAAGAAAATAATTAGGCAATCACACTCACTTATGATTCAGTCATAACACTTGCTATACCGTATATAAAGCAATAACAAGATACCATGTATGTTCATGTTATTACTTAATACTTATGTAACACCCTCGTGTCACTCCTCAATACATATGTAACACCCTCGTGTCACTCCTCACTACATGGTTAATAGGTATTCAAACCTAGAGCTCTGATACCATGTTGTCATACCCTAAATTATTATTAGATTTGGCCACGTAGACAATCACGATAATAAAATAAACTAAACTAAAATAATACGTCCCAATGATGTCATTACATTAGAATGCAAAAATAATATTACAACATCTTGTCATAAGATCAAAGTATAACTAACTTATCCCTCCCGTGGGACCATGCTCTCCATAAGCTATTAAATATAAAACTAAAATAATATCTCATAGACAATGCCTACACCTGGCTAAAAGAATTTTACAATTCTACCAAAAATACATATCTATGCATCTCTCAAAATAAAACAAAATACGGCATCTACATGCCTCAAGTCTCAGGATAGACCTCGGTACCTAAAAGTCATTTTATATGAACTTGATATCTCAAGCCAAAACCATGATGAAAACATGGTATAATAATACAATAAAATATGATTTCATTCATATCAAAATATACTTTTGATTTTCAATCTGTGATTTCTCAAATCAACTATTTTTCTAAAATCCTGGCTTTTTTCAAAAAATAATAATCCAAAATCTCGAATGACACACCTAGGCTAACACCTAACTAACCTCATTATGCACTTGGCATATGAGACAACATCTGTCAACCTCCCGAACTTTTACCGTAGGCTTTGACATTCCATTCGTACTGTCAACTTCCCGAACTTTCACCGTGAGCATTCTCTCCGTACTATCAACTTTCCGGACTTTCACCGTGGGCTATGACATTCCCTCTGTATCGTCAACTTATCGAACTTTCACCGTGGGCTATGACATTCCCTCCATATCGGTTGCCATCTAGGACTTTAACTTCGGCTTAATTTTAGCCATCTTACCCAGTACACTAATGTACGAAACTCGATATATCCTAGCGTGTCATTCTCAAAACCATTTTTAATCCAACACCCATCAAATTATATTTTGCTAAAAGCTTTAATGTAAACAATATACTATGCAAATATTAAAACCGTCAATAATAATCATTATTGAAACCATTCGAATGCATTTTCTATAAAAAAGTTCATAATCATAATATAAACCATTATCGAAATAAACTAAGTGTTTTTTTTCCTTCAAAACATTTCATAAACTGTTACTGCAGGTTATTATCAGTAAGGGTCTGGGCACTATCGGTAGACAGGAAAATCTAGAGACAAAATATAAAATATCACTACCGGTAGTGGAAAAAGTACTATTGGTAGACAGTCATCCAGAGACGAAATATAAAATATTCACTACCAAAAATGAAAAAAGTACTACCGGTAGATCTGGCGTTCAAGCCAATCCCATGAAACAAAGGGAACTACCGATAGACATTGTAGAAAACAGAATGATTCCAGATCTCAAAACTCTAAACTTTCATATAACTCAAATCTTTTATTAAGGGTGCAATGCCCAAAATAATGCCTCAATAGGTTTTGTATAAGCCATTAACAACAATTCCATTATTAAACCCCAACAACAAACCCCTTTTTACCTCAAATCCAAGTAATGCAAGCTCCAAAAATGGTGAAGGAGAAAAGATAAACCCTAGAAATCAAATTCCAAGCTTTCTTGGCTCAAATCGACACCCTCATTGAGTAGATGATCTTCTCTCAATGAACCACTACTCAATCACACCTTAATCACTCACAACCATAATTATCAAAACCGAACCGATGCTTGAACCGGTCAAGGCACTAGTTCAATGGTTCACTTGTTTAATTGCGATTCAACCGGTCATATAATTAATAAATATAAAAAATATTTTTAAATTAAAAATATTTTAAAAGTGCTTTATAAATTAAACTTCATAAGTTCATAACTCACAT
>BRYF01000017.1:11917500-11920000 GCA_030159135.1 Actinidia polygama | reverse complement strand
CCCAAATAGAATTGAGAGAGCCTTGGAAGGCTTGGTTAATGCTCTAGAGCACTATAATCCTGACCCAGGGATTCCAAAGATCTAGCAATTCCGCGACTAATCCTAAAGGATTTTGTCATAGGGTTACCACGTTCAAATAGAGGAAACGATACTAGTTGGGTAATTATTGACAATCTCACCAAGTTGGCACATTTCTTAGCTACGAAGATTACGCACAAGTTATATACACTTGCAAACTTGTGCATAAAGGAAATCATTTGCCTTTATGGAACACCCATGGGTCCATCGTATCAGATCGTGACCCGATGTTTCATTTCACAGTTTTGAAAAAGTTTGCAAGCGACTATGGGAACTCAATTGAATTTTAGTACTACTTTTCACCCCTAGACCGACGGACAATCGGAGAGAATGATTCAAATACTAGAAGATTTATTACAGCTATGCATGTTAGACTTCAAGGGAGGTGGGGAATAGCATCTACCGTTAGTGGAATTTTCTTAAAACAACAATTATCAGCAAGCATCAAGATGGCCCCATTTGAAGCGTTGTATGAAAGAAAATATCGATCCCCTATTTGTTGAACTGAAGTTGGAGATGGAAGACTCCTAAGTCCTCAAATTATATAAGAAACCACAGAGAAGATTGCCTTGATATAACAACGAATTTGTACCGCCCAGAGTTGTCAAAAGAGCTACACCGACAAGCATAGGAAAGATTTAGAATTCTCGCAAGGAGATCATGTATTTTTTAAGGTATCAAGGGGTATCATTCATTTTGAAATGAAAAGAAAGCTCAATCCATGTAACATTAGATCGTTTAAAATTCTGGAGAAGATTGGCCTAGTTGCCTATCGCCTTGCCCTGCCATCGGAATTGGCAAACGTTTACAACGTCTTTCACGTTTTGATATTGAAGAAGTATGTTTTTGACCCAAGCCACACCATTGAACACCAGTCGCCGTTAGAAATACGAGAAGATTTGTCGTACGTTGAGTAACCCGTTCAAATTCTAGACTAATGCAATCAAGTCCTTCGGAACAAGGTCATTCCACTTGTGCGAGTCCTATTGCGGAATCACACAACGAAATGCGATCAAGCTATCATTTTCTCTTCGAAATGTAAAGTAGATTCTAAAGTTTGAGGACAAACTTTTTGTAAGAAAGGAAGAATTTCAAAACCCAAAACTTTAAAATATTTAATTTCTCTAAGCAATATATATATATATATATTATATGATATACACAAAATAGGTACAATGTATGTTATTTATGTGAAATTAATGTATGTTATGTTCTAAGTATTAATTATGATTTTTTTAATTTTTTTAGGAAAAATATGAATTTATACCCAAAAAGAATTTATGTTAAAGCGTAAAAGAAAAATGAACACATGTCAAGCATATCTGTCTGACCCATATTGATCAATAGGGACCACATGGTGGTGTGTCCCATGAGTTATTATGTAATCAAATCAAACCATTCCCCCAAAGTCAAAAATGTCAAATACCAATCCAACCACTCCCTCAGCCCCATCTCTGTCATAACAAAAATGCTGGGACTAGACCTGTAGGAAGAAGGAGAGAGAGAGAAGAGAGAAAGAAGAAAAGCGAAAGAACAAAAAAAGGAGAAAGTAGAAGAGAGAAAAAAGAGAGAGAATAAGAGAGGAAAAAGAAAAAAGTTTTTAGCAGAGATACAACTTTGCTTCAAATAACATTTGTTCAATTTTGAGGTTAGGATGCCCAAAACAGGCTTGAAAGTCAAGACAGAAAAACAAAGTCCGGAAGTTTTTTTCCATCTAAACTGGTCAGACTTTTTTCTGACCAGTAGAGAAAATATGAGTAAGGTTCGGACCTTTTCCTGACTAATCGGACTTTTTTCCAACCGAACGAAGCTTCACAGACCCCAGCTTTTGACCATTAAACTCCAAGGCTGTTGGCAAAGTTCTCTGTCAATAAACTTATTTCCATTGAAGATATTTAAGTAACTTTTACTTTAAGTTTATAATGTAAATAAGAAAATGCCTCCCTTTGAATTCAATAAAAAATATAAAAAAATATAATTTCTACTAAATAAAAAAATAAATCTCAGTTTTAGTACAAAAATGATTTTTAATAATTATTTAAAAAATAATTTTTATTATTATTGAATATATACCTTGTGATAAAAATCTCATAAAATCAATTTTGATTATTAAATGTATAAAGAACAATTACTGAAAAAAATAATTTGAAGAAAATAGTATTTTAAAAATTTATTTTTCTATTCTTAGCCAAATTTTGACGAAAGACAACTTTTTAAGAAAACTTGTCATGTAACCCTTGTTTGAGAGTCTCATTTTACTATGCACTTATCCAATCATAGTCTTTAATACTATTCATTAACATGAATGATACGTATAGAAAATCGATCTAATTAACCTAAGGAACACAACGAATGAGAGTAACGCAATAACCACGCAAGCAAAGTAAGTAACCTTAATATCTAAAGTAAAGTAAATTGCTCT
>BRYF01000017.1:11882500-11885000 GCA_030159135.1 Actinidia polygama | reverse complement strand
GAAAAAATATGGAAAATATTTGGAATGAGGTGTGTGTATATATATATATATATACACACACAAAAGAAGAGATACATAAAAAATAATACGATATTGGGTGAAAAAGTAGTTTAAAATATGAAAAATTGAGAAAAATATGAAAAATATTGGGAATAAGGCTTGGTTGAAGAGAGAAATAATTAGTCTAGTTTATGTATGGGGTTGAACCACTTAAAAATTAATATGTGAGGACCTTTTGGAGGGGCATGGATACCTGTTTTGAAAATAAAATGGGGTAAGGAAAGGTTGTGTTTTAGCATTCACATTCTTTTACACTATTTTTGCAAAGTAATAGTGTCAAAGGTGGTTTGGGCGCACTATTTTTTAAAAAAATTGCCACTTTTATCCCGAAAAATAGTTAAAAATAAGAAAAATGGAAAAAATATTTGGACTGAGGTGTATAATATATATAGTTCATATATAAGAAGAAACACATAAAAAATAAGACGATATTTGGTGAAATTAGTTAAATTATAGGAAAAATATGAAAAATGTTGGGGAATAAGACCCGACTGAAGTGATAAAAATTTAGTCTAGTATACATATAGGGTTGAACCACATTAAACTAATACTTGTAGACACCCCCATTTTGACAAGCTATGATTTTTAGTCCCATTGTTGGACTATTGCTCAATGATGAAGAATTAGAAGGATGAATTTTACGAATGATTTGGATTTTTATGAAGAGAGGGTGGGGGTATTTTAGGGTATTATTGGGTGTTTTCAAAACATTTCTTTCTTTTTATTTTAATATTTAGTTTTTTAAAAAATGCTAAGTGCGATTATTTTTATTTTAATAGCCCAAAATCTTTAATCGAAATTCAAATCTTTTTTTTATGTATATGCTCATAAATTTTTAAAACCCAAATAGTTTTGTTTAAATAAATCATTTTGCATATCAATAAAAAATTTGCACCGAGCCGGTAAAAAATCCAAGAACTAATATTGGACCTAGAGGCTTGCAAGCCCAGCGACAGTTGGCTCCGACCATGTGTTATGACGGCACAGTAGCTGAAATTCTTGAAGCTTTGGTTTTGTGTTGATTGATCTCAATTTGGGATCAACATCCTCCGAACTTTGGGATTAACACTCTCACAAGTTCGTATCTTTTAACTTGTCTTTTAAGTACATTGAACTTGATTCCCCCTTTTCACTTACTAATACCCCCATCCATTCATTCATTTTTATGCATTGAAAAATCCTAGAGAGAGGGAAAAAAGGAATGAGATTAAAAAGAAAAGGTGAAGAAAAAAATAGTAAGAGTTATAAAATAAATTGTTGTTAGATCAGGATTGTTCGAGGCAAGAACGCATTTGAAGAGTTTTAAGAAAAGAATTCTAAAAATTAAGATTCAAAGTTCGAACCCGAGGGCACACAAAGGCGATCCAAATGTGAAAACACTATTCAAAAGTATAATTTGTTTACTTATACAGGGATGTTATCTACTGTAAAAATCTGATTGACAATTTATTTTGATATGAAGGACTTGGGAAAATCAAGCTACATTTTAACAATCAAGTTTTTGCGAGATCGCTGGAATAAAATGTTAGGTTTATCCCAAGCTATATATATTGATAAGATTCTTGTTAAGTTTGCAATACATAACTCCTAAGACTTTTGAGGATGAGTAACGCATGAAAGCAATTCCTTATGTTTCGGCAATAGGAAACTGAATGTATGCTATGCTTTGCACTGGATCGGATATCTGTTGTACGATTATGCTATGTTGACCTATGGAGGTTCATATTTAATTTCAGTTAGTTATACATATTCGGATTTCATGTCAAACATGGATTCTAGAAAATCAACTTCTAGATATGTGTTCGTTCACTCTTGGGGGAGCACTTGTCAATTGTACAAGTATAAAATAATAGTACGTTGCTGACTCAACAACTGAAGCAGAGTATGTAGCAGCTATCGAAAAAACTAAAGAGGCAGTCTGACTTAAAAAGGTTTCTTGGAGTTGGGTCTGGTTCCACAAGCTCAATTACCCATTATACTTTATTGAGATAATAACGGGGCCGTTGCCCAATCCTAAGATCCCAGAAATCACAAGGGTGGGAAGAATATAGAACAAAAATATCATTATTAGGGAGATAGTTACTAAGGTTGCATCGGCAGACAACCTAGAGTGTGGGCTCTCAGACTTTTCTAAAAACATGAGACAATTAGAATGATAGGATCGACATCCCCATATACATACATAGAGGCTAGGTTTTCTAGTAGAGCAAGGATAGAGATCATAAGAGAGTCTTAGATTGACTCCAATTAAACTATTAAATTGTCTAGTTATCTCATAACTAATTTAATTAATCATAATTAACTCTACAAAATAATTAGGATTGCACTCCAATGTAGTGTTGAAAACTATATGCCCATATGTTCAAATATTTAATTATTATTTAGAATGAGAATTTATTTTATCATACATTAGATGTTGTTCTTATATATCATGAAATGA
>BRYF01000017.1:11857500-11867500 GCA_030159135.1 Actinidia polygama | reverse complement strand
ACAATTGTATAAATAAACATTTAAAGACTAATGTAAATTTGAGAAAAATAGTGTTCTGATTTGTATTTAAAGGAAGACAATTGGCGATTATTAACGGCCCATTGTGACAGAGAGAATCGATTCGTTACAGATTCGTATTTCAATGAGTAAATTAATGAATCAATCATAAGTGACACCCTCTTTCTCCTAGAAGAGAGTTAAACTCCATATTGAGAATTAAGTATTCTCTTAGACCTAGCAATGACTACCCAAGATACCGAGTTATTGACCTCAATTAGCCTCACTCATTGGTAAATCAAAGTGGACAATATAACAAATGTAAGATTTCTTCATAAAGGGACAACTTTATTTGATTATTTTCTTACTATGATTCAGTTCAATGTATTAACACCAATACTTTAGCCTAGAATCACCTACTCTGATATATATAAAAGAACATCCAATGCATGATAAAATGAATTCTCATTATAAATAATAATAAAATATTTGGACATGTGGATGTACAAATCCCAACAGAAGGAAATTGGGAAGCTAAATGTTCTAATTACGGAACAACGATGGTTACTCAAAGAAATGAAGAGTTGGAGTTGGAAGTGGTAACTCGTGTAATAGACGGCCTATGTGCAGCAATCGTTGCAAAGCTGACAATCTTGGAAGTTATCAAACTTAAGCAAATAAAGGACCTTAAACTCGAAAAGATTCACAATAAGCTGGCACCAAACCTGACTTGGGAATTCAAAATAGGATGGTGTCTTTATATTTTAGAATAGGATATGCGTACCTAATGTTTCAACCTTAAGCAGCAAATAATGGATATGGATAGGGTGTTGTGAGGTTCGAAAAGATGGGAAAGTTTAATCCACATTACGTTGGACCATTCAAAATACTTGAGAAGAAGGACCAGTGGCTTATCAGATTGCCTTAACACCAGAACTTGCAAAATGTTCACGTCTATCACATCTCCCTGCTTAGGAATACGTTACGGACACAACTCATATATTTGAACGACCACCCATTGAATAGGAAAAGAATATGCAATACGAAGAGCGGCTCGTGCAAATCATGGACACCAGAATAAAGTACCTCAAAAATAAAGTCATTCCGTTAGTCAAAGTACGGAGTGAGAACCAGTCAAGGGGAGAAGCAACCTGAGAGAAAGAAAACGATATGCAACATAAATACCTATACCTTTTCGAACAAGGTATAACCTTAGCCTATATCTTGTTACTATGTTATTAGTTGAACTACTAAGTTAGATTGAGTCGAAACATGGACATAGCAAACAATATAGACATGATGTTGACCAAGTTTAGAGGACCAAACTCATAATTGAGTGTCAAATTAGTAATTGAGTTACTTTTATTTAATTTTCAAGCTAACCAAAACTTTCCCAGGAAATCTCATGTCTCTGTGTTACTCCACTATTAGACATGACGCACATGGTATAATGATGCGATATCTGGTAAGAAGTGGTGCATGCATGGGGGAGACGTGGTGGACATGTGGCGATGTGCATGTATAGAGGCATGCATGGGGGACACATGGCAATACGCATGTATAGGTGCGTACATGGTGGACCCATGGCGATACACATGTGTAACATGCATGGGGGGACACGTAGAAGTGGTGATGTGCATGTGTAGTGTCGTGCATGGCGGAAACATGGCGTTACGCATGTGTAGGTGCGTGCATGGTGGACACGTGATAATACGTGGCGATATGCAAGTGTATAGGCGCACATGGTGGACATTTGGTGACACGTGGTGATGTGCATGTGTAGAGGCGTGCATGGTGGTTGTGGTGACACGTGGCGATGTGAATGGGTAGAGGCGTGCATCGTGGACACGTACTGATATGTCCCACCATGCATGTGAAGATAGGCTCGTGGTTAACAAGTGTTGCCACGCATGACTTCGGGTGCATGCATGCCACGTGGAAGCTCGACAGCACGCAGCTCAAGCTATATAAATAAGTCTCTGACGTAATCTTCCAAGGACACCAAGAGAGAGAGAGAGAAGTAAAGAAATCAATCTTGTTCTTTTCTTACCCAAGCAAATCCCATGCCTCTCTCTTATTTTTTACATTTTCTTCAACTTCGAGGCTTGTTTTAGCACCTTATACATGAGTATTATATACTATGGTTGAATCTTCAAAATACCTTGAAAATACATCATTTATATGCAATCTTAGGATCAGATCTTAAGTATGGACGTTTTCCTGATATCCTAGTTTTGTTTCCGAACAATAGTTTTGTATTTTGGGCATAACTCTTTCATACAATGTCCGTTTGACTCGATTCAAGTTGCGTTGCATAGATATTTCAATTTCTTACAACTTTGTTGTAGTATATATTTTCCAATCTCAAATTTAGGTTGCCCAAAATAGGCCTACAATTCTAGTTTGGGAAAACCAAGTCATTTCAATTTAATTCAGCTTCTGTTCTCTCTCAACCGGTAGAACCACAAGTTTAACCGATAGAGGCTTGTCGTGACCGGTTAAAGATTTCCTCAACCAATTGGTCGTTGCCCAATTCAGCTTCTTCTCTCTCAACCGGTAGAGCCTACAGGTTCAACCATTGAGGCTTGAAAACCCTTAGTACTTTACTCCCAATTCGCCTCTTTTTATTTTTTTACATAGTTAAATTGAACAAATAATATCCGAAAAGTAACTAAATGCAAGGAATTTGACCGATAATTAGCAATGTAAAGTACAAATCAAGTCAGTCGGGGTAAGTACATGTAAAGGGTGTTGAGGCATGCACTTTTTGATTGGTTAAACGGGTCAAACTTGTTGTTTTCCATTATGGTGATATGTTAATGTATGCTTTTCTTTAAATGTGTCATGATTTATAAGAAAATAGATGTTTTAGAAATTATGATTATTGATGACATTCATAGTTCGAATGGTACCCGACGCTAGGGAAGTGAATAGAAGGGTAATACACAAGGAGGGATCATAGCCAGATCATTGTCGGTGACGTCATGCCAAATATATTCATTTAGGGGTCATTCCCACAATTACTGGTGGTCGTAGAACATTTTTTGTTTAGTCAATAATGTGTTTGAACTCTTGATATTTGTGATAAAATACTTAACCTTGTAAGTGTGAAAAGCTATTTTAAAAGGAATTCGTTAAATTTATAATTTTATGGAAATTAGTAAGTAATCTTGACTCACACTAGCTTAGTGCTTAAGACGTCGTTGTTGTACGTAATGTTAAAATTTTCATGGAGCGCGCGTGACGGCTGGTGGCCTTGGGTTGTATAGTTGTTCCTAATTATGTAACAGTATTGTAGTGTTCAGTGACTTAAACATGTATTATTTTGTGGACAGTTGTACCAGACTTGTAGGCAGAACTATAGTTCGAGAAGACTGTCACAACTAACTTTTCTTGTACTTTTAGCTTTGGTTTATCATGGTTCTGAAAATTTTTATTACATTCTAGTATTTTCTTTGTCTGGAAATCCGTAAACTAGCTACATAATAGTCCTTAGTGATTTAATCCCATTGACTGGTTACGGGCCATGTGTTTTTGGGTTGGGTCGTGACACCAGAAACCCAGCGGGGGACTACTTCAGCCTCTACTAGTGTCAAAGTGAAAATGGAAAGACTTTACGATGGATTACATTGTCGATTTTTCTTGTATGATAAAGAGGAACAATTCAATTTGGGTAATAGTCAATTGTTTGCCCAAGTCGGCGCACTTTATTCCAATCCGGAATATATATTCTACGGATTAAATGGCTGCTACCTACATAAAAGAGATCGTTCGACTAGATCGAGCTCTAGTGTAAATCAGTTCAGATCGAGATCCAGGATTTATGTCTAGATTCTGGTAGTCACTACAAAAAGGCAATGGGGACTAAGTTGAACTTAACCACCACTTTCCACCAACAGACTGATGGATAATCAAAGAGGACTATACAAACATTAGAAGACTTATTACTGCACGATGGAATTTCAAGGTAGGTGGGAGGAACATATATAGCTTTGGTGATATATAGACAACAACTATCAGATAAGTATCGGTATGACACCATTTGAGGCATTATACGATAGGAAGAGCAGGTCACCGTCTTGTTGAACAGAGGTTGGAGAGCACAGAGAAAATCATGGTAATCCAATTCAAGAATGCTAATAAAAGTGAATTGGATTTCCAAGAAGGCAAGTAGGTGTTCTTGAAGATCTCGCTTGTGAAAGGAGTTGTAAGATTCGGAAAGTGCGAAAATCTCGATCAAAAACATGTCAGAGCATTCAAAATACTTGAGAAGATAGTACTCGCAAATGTTCTCGACGTTTTTCTTGTCCGCATGCTTGGGAAATACGTTGCGGACACAACTCATGTATTGGAACGACTACTGATTGAATTGGAACAAAATCTTCAATACGAAGAGCGGACTATGCATATCATAGACAGTAGAGTAAAGCAACTCAAAAGTAAAATCATTATGTTAGTCAAACTATGGTGGGAGAACTAATCAAGGGGAGAAGCAACTTGGGAGAAAGAAGCGAAGTTAGCACATCGTCACCGTGTCATCAGTGACAGGAACGGGCATTTGACTCCAGAGTGCCTAACAATACTTACTTTGTAAGATGTATTACAATGTGGAAAGCAAGATTTTGTGAATACTCTAATTCAGCCACTTAAACATTTCAATTCTCCGTTCTCCAATAAATAAACCGCAATGGCAAGGCCATCCAAACTTCTTGTGGAGAGTTTACATTAATTACCGAAAACTCAACTCATGTACCCTAGACCACTTCCCTTGCCCATTCATTGTTCAAATCATAGAGAGAGTGATAGATCATTCATTCTATATTGTTTCTTAGATGGGTAATCGGGGTATAACTGGGTTGAAATTGCTTTAGAAGACTAGGAAAAGAAACCATTACATGACCCTTTGCCACATTTGCCTACTGGAGTATGCCATTCGGTTTATGCAATGCACCTGGTTCATTCCAACGGGTGCATGATGGGGATTTTCAGTGATTTTGTGAAGTTTGTAGAAGTTTTTATAGATGATTTCTCCACCTTAACAGGAGATGTTAAGAGAAGGTTTTGAATTGAGAAAAATATCATTTTATTATCGTTTCCCAATGGATTGTGTTAGGACACATTGTGTCCACGAGATGTTAAGCTACGTTTGATTAGGTGAATCTTACAACCCCAAGAGTTTGATACATTAATCAAAAACTATCTATAGGTTTGCTTATGGCAAGGCTTTTGGTTTGATAGTTAAGATGGAATATCGGGAATATTGGCCATCAAGCAATTGAACTGTCATTTTGCTCAAGTCAGGTTCCATAGAAAGCTGCGAATGAATGAGCTTAAGGAGTTGAGAAGGGATGCTTATGATAACTCCCATATTTACAAGGTCAAGGCTTAGCATGATAACAATATCATTCGTATGACCCTTTGAGTCGAATCAGAAAGTTCTCCTAAATAACTCTCGTCCCCATCTTTTTTCCTATAAAGTTGTAGCTCCATTGTATTGAACCTCTCATCGTTTTTTTCTCATGGAACGATTGAGATAAAGAATCCTAAGAGTGCGAATGTTTTCAAAGTGAACGGTCAACGTCTTAAGCCATTCCTAGAAAGTTTTGCACTTGAGGAAATCGTTGAGGAGCTTATCGATCTTCTCTACTGGATCCATCCATTTCATGATCTTCATCCACGTAAGACCTTGTACATAGAGAAGAGTAGGATTTCCTTTTTTGTGTTTGTTTGCTTTTCTTTATGTTTTTCATGCTATCTTATAAAGTTTTCACCTTGTGGGTATGCATTCTAACATCTGTTTGGGAGGCGATTGCGCGATTTGGAGGGATATTATGCTCACAAGTGACCTTGTTCTCTTTATTTTTAGCAGTAGTTCTCGTTTTATACATTGAGAACAATGCACAATTAAATTTGGGGGTCATGGGTCTGCATTTTGAGATAAATTCTTTCTTAATCAGTTGTTTAAGGATGTACTTATGAAATGTTGACATAGAAGAGTTTTATTGACCAAGGGATGAAATTTTATCCTTTACTTGACTTATGGCACATGTCCTTTTTTGATTAATGAGACCACAATCATTATTCATACAAAGGCATCCTTTGAATAGGCACCAACCCATTGGCGCCAACCCTTTGTGGCAGGCAATGGGCCACGGTGATCTTAATGGCTAGAACTAAGAATGTCTCAAAGAGGGGAGGAGGATGCGGTGAGGGAGCTTCACGGGATAGGGGGTGGATAAGGGAAAAGGAAAAAGAGTGGTTATAGGAAGTATGGGCGGAGATTAGGGTGGGAAGTAAGAGAAGCCAAACAGCCAAGGGACCGAGCCACTATTCTAGTTCCACCCTCTTTGTTCGGCAAAAATCCATTCTGCCTCGGGGTATTATTTGCGAGAGACAAGTGAAACGAGAGCCAATTGCAGATCGTACAGTCATTCACCCATTGAGGTGCCGTGGGTTGGATTTTTTTCTTTATAAGGCTGTGGCACCTTTCAGGGCATACCTGCCCTTTTAGCTATGGCAACGGCATTGTGTTTGGAAGCTAGTGTCTCACTCCAAGATGAGATGTTTCCTAAGTTGCCGGTGGGGCCAATTACCCTAGCCCCCCTCCCCTTTCGGTCCACTAGGGTACAACGATTGTCTGCTGGCAATATGAGATTAACAAGATAGAAGGAAATAAAGAATAGAAGAGGATGTAAAGGAGACTTGACTTCTGTGTAAGGGCTGTTGAGAAACAAATAGCCCTTACACAAGGTTATGCGCAGGTGGAAGAAGTGGGAGGAGGTGTAGAAGAAGAAGAAAGTTGATGAGGACATCAAGGTTATCAAGGCTCATGGTCCGATTCAAGTTCCAATTGGTCCGGTGATGAGAGCTCGAGCTAAGAGATTTAAAGAAGAGCTGAATAATTTAGTCCCGAGAGTTCTACAACAATAAGAAAGGGAGATTAGAACAAAGGCTGCTTTTACTATTGAAATTCGATCCGAGAGAGAACCAATTCACTATACATGTGCAAGAGAGATTAGAATCTGATGTGGGCGTGTTTTACTAGCAAAGAATCAAGTCAGAATTATGTTTACAAAATCCAAGAATTTCAAGATTCAAGAAAAGTTATGAAAATCAGATTAGGATTTGACTTCTTTGTATTTCTTTGATTAGGATTAGGATTAGATTGGAGATATGATCAGAGTTGACTTATTTATCTCCAAGAAAACTTGATTTGGTTAGAATTTATTTTAATTAGGATAATATTGACGATAAGATTAGATTAAAAATTTTATCTTGTAAGACCTATATAAAAGGGCAAGAGGCTATCAATTTCGAAAATAATGAAAATAGAGAGATTTCTTTTATTCTTCTTGAGTTCTTGAAGGAACTAATCCGGACTTATCAAGGAATTCCATGTGGTGTTCAAACCTGATTTATCAAACGGATCATCCATCCCCGTTTGTGGTGTTTTCATCATACCAAGGTTCTTGCTTTGCTAAGCAACATGTCGCGGTTTCCATCAAACTTGAAAGAGCTTGGGTTTGTTTTCAGATTCGGTGTCGGGTTTCGTCACGTTGTTGGCGTGGTTTGTATCAAAAGTGGCGAGACCAGTGAGGGGAACTACGATGCTAATAGTTGGTAGTTGTTGTCTTCCTTTTGTTATTTTTAGTTAAGTTAATTGTGGATGAACGCACTTTTGGGTAGATGTCCAAACCAAACCACATTTCAAGCTGTCATCCATTTTGGCAGATAACCCGTTTTTGTTGACACTATGGTCGTTATAAGCTAGAAAGACCATGTTGACTCTAGGTGTGACATAGGATACGAAATGAACAAAGTTGTTTCCTTTAAAAAATGCTAAATCCTAAGCATCTCTTCATTTTTGCATCAAATTGATCATATTTTTTTTGTATGGAGCTTTATTGAAGCATGTCAAGTCTTTTCATTCCAATTATATTCTTGTTAAAGCATGTTTATTGGATGGTGCCTAAGTTTGTAGTTGTGCGATTTCTATTGTGATTAATTCACCCTCTTGTTAAAACTGTGGTTGGTTTAATTAGTTTAATGGCGAATTGCTTGAGCATTGTTGAATTTCTCAAAATTGTATATTTAGTTTGATAGTTATTCAAGCATGGACGTTGTTATTTAGGTCTAGAAGCACTGATTGAGTTGGAATTCCATGTCGATATCAGTTTGCTAAGGGACTAGCAAAACTTAAGTTGAGGGATGTGATTTGTGCTTTTAATTTTTATAAATTGAAGTATTCCTCCCATACATTTTTATCATATTTGCGTTGATTATTTGTTCAACTTAACTGTTATTTTGTGCAAGCATGTTGATCTGTTCTGTATGTCCATTGAGGTCAGAAAGGGTTTCAGAATCGAACCAGGATTGATTTTGTAGTTAACTGCAGATATATTTAGCAATTCTACAAGGTCCACTGGTTGAACAAAATGGTTTTACCTAAAGTTGGGAAGCAGAAGCAAAAAGCCAATGAGCTCCAACCGGTAGAACCTGTAGGAGGTTCTACCGAATGAACTCAAGCAGAAGACTTAGTTGGATTAGTCCAACTGGTAGAATACTTTCGTGCTTTTCAACTGGTAGAACCAGAACAGAGCAATTGAACACGGAAGAAACCCAGCCTTGAAGAAAGCAGGTTCAACCAATTGAACATATTGTTCTACCAGTTGACGAAGGCTGCAAAGTACAAAAGTCAACTTGGAGAGCTGGTTTTCAAAGGACTGTTTAGTCCTTTCACTTGCACCAAGTTCAAGGATAGATATATGAAGGGAATCTCAGTGTTTTAAGAGCTTGGCGCACAAAACTCCAGGAATCTTGAGAATTCTTCATCTTGAAGGATTCCCCCTTTTCCCCTACTTTCTCACTTTCAATTAATCCTAAAAGATATTTAGCTTAGTTCTAATTTTGAGAAAGAAGGAAGGAAGAATATTCAACTGGAATTCGAATATTGTACTCTTATTATTTATGGTTGATTTTGTCACACTCACGTAGGGTTAAATCCATTGGGTTGGTCCAAGGAATATGTCCTCCAACCCTTAAAATGAACTAGCTTCTCCTCTCCTCCAAATAGTTTCACTGTCTGGTTTAGTGTGATTACTAGTGAATGTAGAGATCAAAATCTAGAATGTAGGAGAGGCACTTCCAATTGGTACAACTTAAGCATAATGTATGAAAAGGCACCTCCAACCGGTTGAAACAAAAGTTCTACTAGAACTGTTCAACCGGGTGAAGATATGATTTTAGCATTTGAACTGGGTAGAACTCCCCAAAATTTTTACTTCAAACCCCTGTAAATACCTTTTCTAATTTCGAACCTTACACTCGAAATGCACTAAGGATGGAAGTGCTCTCTCTCTCTCTCTCTCTCTCTCTCTCTCTCTCTCAGCATAGAATTGCACTAATTAATATCTCCTGGGGGTGATCTCTTTCTCCATTGTTGAATCCTACACAAGGTAAACTCTATCTAGAATCTCAATCTTGCCTTGATTTCTCAATTGTTAAACATAGATTCTCACTCCCCACATACACAACTTTCACCCATAACCACACACCCAATATTTCTACCCTTCCATATATATATATATAAACTCTACTAAACACATTCACTCACCTACTCATAAAAATAGATCTCTCCTATATCCACTCATTCACACAAGGTACATACACTCAATATTCTCAAATCCATAAACCCAATTACAATCCACAGGCCGAAAACTTGGGAAGTTCCAATTACAATCCCTATGAGAGAGACCCATGGAGTTGAAGGAGGGGAGAAAATTCCAACTTTTGAAGTTCAAAGCCTCTTAGAAGTTGCTAATGAAGGACATCCATTGCATATTTAACCAACGGGTTCCGAGAAATAACCCAAGCCGGAAAAAGTTGAATTTTTGTATGTGATGATGAGCCAGGCGGTTGTTGATATCTCTGAGTACATATGGAATGTGATGGTGGAGTTGAAGGAGAGTTATCCATTGAGGGAGAACTTACCCTTCTTTGTGGC
>BRYF01000017.1:11840000-11852500 GCA_030159135.1 Actinidia polygama | reverse complement strand
CAAGTTGCGTGTGTCAAGCACTATGAAATTGGCCCAAAAATAAAATTTGTCCACTTGGACAGGAACGTTTTCTTCAATACCTGAAGGCACCCTCACACTCCTATCCACTAGTTGGAGAGCCACCGATGTCGGTTTCAACTCTCCAAGCTCTAGTTGTTGTAAACGGAGTATGGTAGACAGTTAACACTGTCACTTGCACCCTCCCTCTCGGACTCACTTCCTTTCTTCTTTCCCTCTACTCCCTCTTGATCTTATTCACCTCCTCCAACTTTGGGTACACTCCTCTCCCCAACATTCCTAAGAACACTAAACGCCTAGTCTCTCACTTGAAGTCCCACACCTCAAAATGGTGTCATGGGCGTTATGGAAGTGTCTTTAGGAGTAAGTTTGGGGAGAATTGTCTTGTCTATCTCCCGCCACTCCTTAAAGTAGTAGTGATTGCCTTAAGGTGCTCCAATTGGGGTTCAACACTTGAATTACCCACTCTATGTTGACCTTGTGGGTTCAGTTGTGGTTGAGCAAGCAACTTTCCCCGCTCCAATTGAAGTGTCCCCAAGGTGGTGGTCAATTTGGAAAGATGAGAGCGGATATTATTTATGGCTTGTGCATTTTGAGCTTGGATAAATTCTTGAATAAAAGAACAAACACTGCTCTCTCTCAGTATCGTTAACCACCGAAAACACAACCACCACCATAAATTCATGGATAAAAGAACAAACACTGCTATCTCTCACTATCGTTAACCATACAAAACACAACCACCACCATCTCTCACTACCACTGCCATACATTTTTAAAATTTGACGTATGAAAGAAAATGCACAAGTTTGGCTTAAAATTTATTTTTTACAAAATTTAATAGTCAATATAAATATTGTTTGATAGATCTTGATGGAGAGGTTTTGAAACATATATACCGACAAAAGTTATAACATTTTAAAGTTTAAAATACAAAAACTATGGTGAGAAATCTCTAGAAAAATTCTCACTATGAATATAGTATTATGCATTTTAAGGACAAAAAAATTTTAGTCAATTTTTTTCATTTTGAGAAAATTCTCTGTCAATACGGTATCATACATGGTAAGAAAATTTTCACTGTAACAAAATGCTCACTCACTATCAATATGGTATTGTATATGGTAAAAAATCCACCATCAATATAGTATTTTCTGTATAATGAGAAAATTCTCATTGTAACTACAATAAATTTCTCATAGTAAGAAAATTTTCTATGTCAACACAATATTGTGTATTGTAAGAAAATCCTCGTTAATATTGTATTAATCTTGGTGAAAATTTCTCATTGTGAGAAAATTTTCATTACTACTTTTTATAAATAGAAAATATTCTTAGTAATGTCTAAAAATGTTGCTTTATCGACAAAAAGAAAACGAATTCTAAACTTTTTCATCGTTAAAACCCCAAACATCATATACTCCAACAGAATTTTAAAAAAACATGACATTTGATTTTATTACAATATTTGTTCTATTTACAAAATTTCATATTCAATATATGAAAATATTAAATATAAAAATGATGCATGTTTTATCTTTTGAAATTTAAAAGTCAAGAACTCGAAAAGACTAAAATCATAGAAAGATTTAGAAATCATTGGTATTTTTCTTAATAAAACTTCATTAAATTAAAATTAATCAAAAAATATTTAGTCAATTGTGATAAGTAAGTTTTAGGAAATATAAATTCTACAAAATATATGAATGTGTAAACTGAGAGTTTTAAATTTTAAATTTTAGATATGCAAAAAGTATACATATTTGGACAAAATATCACCTTCTTATTTTGACATAATTTCATACTTAATATGAATCTCATTTGATAGATTCCATTGATTAGATTCTAGAAATATAAATTTTATCAAAAACGTGTACAACAATATTTATAACATTTTAAAGTTTTAATATAGAAGTACAATACAAATGCTAGGCACTATATCCAAATTGCAAGTGCCTTTTTTTGGAGTATTTATACAGTCACTCCTTTAATTTTATTTATCAATTCCCTTATATTTCCTAAGCTCCTTCACATGGTGCCCCCAATGTTTGGTCATTTATGTAATTTTACATATGAAAAAGACTTTGTTAGTTAATTTTTCTATGCACAAGACTTGAAAATAAATTTCATAAATAAGACTCTAATGTAATTATCCACTAAATAAAACTTACAAACCAAAATAAATAAAATAGCTCGAAAACGACTCAAACTGATTCTAAGTTCGATACTTTTTCATAACCACGAATTTTGAACCTCCCCTTATGATTATGTTTGGAACCCAAATTTAGTGAGTCAAAAAAAAAAATTAGACAATTCAATCGTTCGAGACCATTAAATTATTTAACTTTTTTATTTTTAATTTTTTTCCCACTAAATTCGTGATCCAAACAGAACCTAAATACAAAAGAGTAATATCACTTGTGCCAAGCTCAAGTTTACATTGATACACAAATTCTCAAAATTCAACTGAAAGGTAATTCCGTCCGTGCCCATTTACAACCTACGCGCACAGGTAGGATGATAGTAAAAAAAATGAGCATATTTGTTGCTGCAGCAATTTTTTTTTTTCTGTCTTAAAAGTTTCGAGAATCGAACTCGCGATCTCTTGCACCCGAAACGAAAATCATACCACTGAACCAAACACTCATTCGTATTTAAAAATATTAAATTTTAATAATAAATACATACATACATGAAAATGAATAATAACTTCTTCCTCTTGCGAGAATGAAACTCGCAATCTCTCGCACTTGAAGCGAGAATCATACCACTAGACCAAACACTCGTTACGTATCTGAAAATGTTAGATTTTAATAATAAAAACATATATACATGAAAAATGAAAAATATTTTTTTTCTCTTACGAGAATCGAACTTGCAACCTCTCGTACCAAAAGTGAGAACCATACAACTAGACCAAACACTCATTCCGTATGTTAGATCCTAACAATAAATACATACACGGGCCGATTTGGCCCAGTCCAAGCTGGACAAGAATGTTTGGCGTTCGAATTGGGCCTTTGAACTGGGCCAATTCGACTCGCCGCAACCAAAAGCTGAACTCAGCCCGAATCAAGCCTGCCCAAATCCGTGACCAAATTGGGCTGGGCCGACCCAAACCAACCAATTTGCACCTCTACTAGTTGTACACCCAGTGATATTTATCAGGGTTAACTGTAGAGGGACATAGCTAGCCCAAAAAACCATAAATGAAAACAGGTGTCAACCACCCATAAATGGATACAACACCACATGGAAGGGCTCAATAAATAGGTTTTACCTTCCTGCTCCCACCATAAAAAACCAAAGGTGTCTTGTGGATTGATGTGTGTTATACTGTGTTGTTCATTCCAATAGTATTCATTGTTTCCAAAAGTAATGATGAGGCACTAAGGTGTTTCAACTATTAATTTATCTATCACAACCACCAACTAGCTACGGATGTTTCTGGCCCACCAAAGAAGCAAGAATCAATACACAACACCTATCATCCCTTGGGAGCTAGCATCATTTCAATCTTTATATGTATTTGGATCACAACTATAAGGGGTAGTTCCATTGTTAAAAAACTCTAATTTTGTATTTAAGAGATTGTTAGTTCGATTCTCTTGAGGGATGCCGAAAGTTTGTTTGACCGTTAACTTTAAGACCCCCCAAATTACTCTCTTTCTCGGACTTAATTGGGCAGGGCAAAAATAAAAAAACTTCAAGCAAATGAGAATATGATTGCGGGTTTCCATGATTCTAATGTTTGATATTGATTAGAACTTGAATATGATTCTTGTATCGGAATCGGTTCTTAATACTCGAATAATATTATTTCAATGATTGCAAATAAAGAGATTCTACTAATGAGATTTTCATTCTTACTCGTGATTACGACGGTTAAAACATAGTCTAAGGTATTGAAATAGAAATTTTAATAATGATTTCCCTAAAGCGTTTCCTAAAAAGTTTAAATTGGTCATCATTAAGAAAATGTACAACAATTTTAAGATGATAAATAATATTTTATATAAAATTCAAACATAAAATACCATAAAATTTTGTATATAGCTTGAGTAGATAAATGGTTAGTTTGATGGTGCTTTATTAGAAATAGAAATACTCATATGATGCTACTTTATTTTGTATAGATTTGATATCTATATATTATTACTTTCTAAGTTTTTTTTAGTTAGTGCTAACAAGAAGCTTGAAATATTTACAAGAGAGATATATAATAATTAAGGACAAGAAAATAGAACCGTTAGCATAATTTAAAGGTAAAGTTTATTAACGGTGCCTGTAATTTGACCAAAGTTTCACTTTGGTTCTTATAATTTCAATTTGAACAATTAGATTAACTTGGTCTCAACATATTTCCTCTGTCAATAATTGTTAAGAATTTGAACAGAAAATAAGCCTGTAAAGCTCAGCTCGTATGGACCTTTTCAGAGAGTAATCTTACCACTATTGGTCTTTGTAGTTTGCTAAAGTTTCATTTTGGCATCTCAAATTTTTAACTTGTTAACAATTACTGATGGGAAGAGTACATGGAAACCAAATTGAAACCACAAGACTCTAATTGTTCAAATCAAAATTATAGAGATGAAAAAGAAACTTTGGTCAAACTACCGAGACTAGTAGTGAAATTTACCCATAACGTAATGTATAGTTAGGGTGCATTCTGCATAGGATTCATAACCCATCATGTAATTGTGCCTGAGAGAGAGAGAGAGAGAGGTTGTGGGTTGACACCAGGGCTAGTGTAGAAAAGTAAAATGGGACCAAGGATCTGCTGGACTCTGGGAAAGATTGGCTTGGTAGATATAGTGGATATTTTGTGTACTAATTTGTACATATTTAATATTGAATTTTTTAATTTTATTTTGTAGTTGCATAGGCATATAGATACACATATATAGGATTATGGCAACTTTGGCCGTGCCTGATAAGTAAAAGCTAAGAGCAGGCTGTGTTTATGGGAATTTTCACTCCTTTGGCTTTTGTAAAAAGTACAACAATATTATGTACCCAAAATATTTACTCCAAAAAAACTACTCCTCTATCCTATTTTTTTTTGTCATTCGTACCTTTTAATTGGGTCAATAAATAATATATTTTTTAAAATAATTTTTTAGATTTTTTACACCAAACAAAATATCTCATTTACTTCTCATACATGATTTTTAAATCATCAAAAATAATATAAATTAAAAATAGACGATTTTTTGAGATTTTCAAAATAGCAAAAATAAACAAATAAATTGGAATGGAGGAAATATTCAACATAATACTAGTTTTGAATAGTGTTATATGCCTCTGTAAAATTCTGGATGTATTGCCTTAATATTGTACAAATGCATCCTTTTATTTCTTTTTTATTCTACAAAATTACAAAACTAGCATTGCATAATACTCAAAAGTATATTAGAATTTTTAAATAAAATGGTTATTTTATAATTTCAAATATTAAAGAGCAATAGTCCTACAAACTGTTGTCCACTAAGCATTGATTAATGCATATTTTTCACATAAATTTGAGCAAGTCTTGATTAGCATTTTCCTTAAAAGGAACTTTATCCGTTGTTTGTTTAGTCGTATTTTTTTGTTGGAAATAGTTTATGGTATCACTTTCTCCCATCAGCAACATTATCCAACCAACCAAATGATTTAGAGAAAGAGAGAGATTATTATATGTGTTTTTTGTATAGTTGGTTTGTCATCAATAATGGAAGTCCAGCTCCCCACCCCAAATATGCCTTGTACCAATTGCCAAACTCACTCTTCCCCAGTTATGCATGTGTGGATTCTACAAAACCTTTAAAGAGTTAGTTTTCGGAAATAATTTTGTAAGATAATCTATCAGACAAATTAAATGAGAGTATTATGAGGGAAAAATATTATTTATTTTAATTAGTGTATTGAAAAAAAAATTTAAGTCTTAGATTTAGGTGCAATCTTAAAATTTCTGCCGAGAAACCAACTCGATGAGAAAATTTTGAGAATAGTTTAAAAAATAAAAAGATCGGTTATATTTTAGAGATGTCAATGATATTTTGAAAATCACAAATGAAGAATTGTACTTGTCTAAAACCTCAAGAAGTTAGTGAAATTTACCCAAAAGTAAAATCAACAGTGTTTTTAAAATTTGAGTAAGAAAATTGTAATGTATATATTTCATTTCTCAAAGAAAAATAAAAAGGGCCATGTTATCGAAATCGCTGGTACCTAGCAAATTAAATTTTGGAACACAATTCACAAATATGGTATAACTTCATTTAAAACGGTGAATTTAATGATCCAAAGCGATCCTTAAAATATTTTTTATTTATTTTTTCAACAATTCCTTCATAATAAAAAAATAATCAAATAAATAAACTACAAGGCAAAATATAAAAGAGTTTTCCATGAGTATGCTTTACATGAAAAATATGAAAATAATATATTGTTTATGAGAAGTTCGCCACCTAAAAAAAGCAAATTTTAATGAGCAATAGTACAAATACTAAATAGTTTACAAATTAATATACTAAATGTATACATGACGCTACCACTTCAATGCATGATGCAATACATGGATTGACTCATCCACTAAAACATTATCACATACACATTTAGTATATTAGTTAGTACCTTATTTAGTGTCCATACACTTTTCTATAATATCGTATCTATAGAAGTCTACCCCATGTACCACCATTTGGGACATGAAGGTGACCCGTTCTCGTTCCTACTCCTTGTACTAGAATATGGAGTGTTTTAGATAACAAGGAATGTAACCACCTCTTTCAGTACGAGTTAGCCTTTTTTTAGTTAATTTATCTGCTTTGCCTTCTGAGTCTTTTTTTTCTTTAACAAACTTTTTAAATTGTTTGATCAAATTTTATATTTTTTTTGTTCATCTTGACAAGAAAAATTTAAAAATTTTCATCTGATTAAAAAAAATCACAAAAAAGACAAGAAGATTTTAATTGTACTTAACAAATAAGTTATTTTTTTTCGTCTTTAATGGATTTTTTTTCATATTTGAACAAAATTTTTACATTTTCAGCTTCCTCTCTCGTCAATTGAAACCAACAAAATATAAAATTTTGATCAAACGGTGAAAAAACTTCACAGAAGACAAAATCCAAAAACACAAAGCAAAATAAACACCTCAATGAATCATAAGCTTGGATCGCTGTTACCTTGTTAATCCTGAAAAATGAGAAAGCTTTCAAACAAAATTAAAACATCGAAGTGGAACCCTTTCTGAAGAACAAGATTCCGGGCATCACAAGATTCCACCTGGTCCTTACGAGAAGCATATACCTGCGAAGAAGAAACAGATAAACCGGAAAGGGTTTGAATTGCATTAGTACAAACAAACGGTCCAAACCGTTAATTCTCTTCAATGAGTATACCGGAAAGAAATTCTCAAGAACTGCCACGCATTATCAGCTGTTGAATTCATTGCAAGTGCTCGGAAATGGTGACGGATGGATTCCTTGTACAGACCCTGAACACAAAGAAAAAATATTGTGTAATGCATACACTGAATGCAGAAAGAAACTAAAAATGTCAAATGCATGCAAATGAAAATATCTTAATATGAGACAATTTGATAAAATCCAATGGTAGTTGCAATGAAGAAAACAAATACGTGAATAAACTTCGTCAAACATAGAACTCCTGTTTGTGTTCTGATTTTATTTATAGAATTGGATTTGTATATGATAGATTATAAGCTAAAATATTTCATTCTTGATGCAATTTAAATTTTGACGCACCATATTATAATAATATGCAAAAAAGACCATTCATTATAAAAACGGCATGCTAGCCCTCTGGGCCTCTCCACCATTTTGTGGGACATCCCCCTGGCCCCGGGTCAAGGGCTTTATTAACTAACAGTACTATTAAATCTTAGAGGGGCAAATAAATTCTTATATTAGAAATAAGCCTCCAAAACAACAACAGAAATAGTAAAGAAACCAAAACAAGATTTCAGTAGTTCGTCTAACTGGAAGTCTCGAAAAATGTGATTCTGAACCAGAAGGCAGAGGAAAGAACCAGGTTGGCATAACTAATACCCGTTTTGGCCCAGAACAAAGTCTGGCTCCAAATCTAGAGCCTGAGAAGCCAGAGATAGCTAAACATAAATAGCATGAAATTGATTGTTATGTACCAAAAAGGTTAGTTCTTCACATAAACCAGATTAAATTCTAAAAGGCATTCATTCATATTAGTGCTCTCCCCCGGACAATAAAACAAGACAACATAAAATCACATGCATAGGATTTGATACTTTTTGATATAAAGAGGAATTAACCTGGAATTTTGGATCATTATTTTCAGCTAATGTGTGCGCTAGAATACATGTCTGCTCCATGGCAGCTAAGTTTGAGATGTTTACCCCTCTCATTTGATTTACTGACCAGCAATCTAAGATTGTTTCTGCAAAAACAAAAAAGTAACATTGGGATACCATATAATCAATACTACAAAAAACATAAATACAGAATGGCAAATATGTTAGAACGCCAATTACTCCAATTATGGTGCTAACTACAGCAGCCGCTACACATTATGAGAAAATATCTATGGGATTGGAAGGTTTGGCAACAATTTAGCCACACATTTAGAGAACTGAAATAGTTGAAAAGCATATTGATGCAGGATTATGAGTGAGGATACCAAAACTAAGAATTAGAAGCTTGAAAAGGAGTATCAATAATTGGAAATTGCCACATTAATATGTTCAACAAAATTCCCTGTCCTGAAACCTTGCCAAAATTGAGAAACCAGCAAGGTTCCAGATACACGATTGGAAAGACAAGTTTTGCTGGCTTGTTGCCACACGGTTGAATTTGTAGCTCAGACTACACCTCTGACAAATTTAACAATTGCAGTTATAAGAGTACGATATAGTGATATATTCAGATAACAAGGGGATGTATCAGCTCAGAAATATTGTGTTAACGATGCTAGTTCCTATGTTACTTGTATTGCTACCTTACGTGCTCAAATTCAGAAACCCAATCATTAGCCCCCTGTTGGGTGTATTACCCATACATATGCATCATTCGGCTCTGGTCTCAGTATTATCTCGGGATTCATTCCAATTCTCCCCTAGCTCACGGAGTCTCCCAGGCTGAGGTCCTCTTGCCTGAATGTCATCATCGATGTCCGTGGAATATAACAAAGCATTTACCTGACAAAGTTCAGAGTCTTGATGAACTTCCAAAACAATGAACAACAGACCAACGCAAAAAGTCGAAATACAATCAAGGCGAGAATCAGATAAAACTTCATTCATCATATCACAGTATCCACATAAATTGTATTAATTGGGTGCTCAATGACGGGAATCTATGAACTCCAACTCCTCTAAAGATCTTATTCATTCACTTGGAATTTTAGTCCCAATAACTTGTGACTTTTTGTACCTCTACTTGGCCCATAGGCAGCTCAGAGGGCTGATGAAATTCTGTAATCAACTTACAACTGAACTGGACACAAAATTAATAGATAATATTCGGAAGAAAGTAACTAGAACTTAAAATGTTTGGATATATTCCTCAATAATTATGTGGATGACAATAGTTTTGAAAGAATTATTGTCACCTGGGGGAGAGCTCGGTTGAGATTAAGGTACCACATGTACTGGCATGATTGAGATGAGATGTAGTAATTAGAACTTATTGGATTGTAGACATGATTTTGGGCCAATATCATTTTGTGGAAACAAAGCCCAAATATTAGAAACCCAAGTCTAGAAGCTACTCGTGTGTAGAAGGTTCTTGAAATATTTTGTATAAGATTCCAAAAGTAGTAACTAGAAGAATCTAAAAGATGTGACAAGTATTTTGTATCTAGAAGCTTCTATAGAAATCTAGGTTAAATATCTAGATATTGTGCTTAGAAGAATCAAGAAATTAACACATGTAGAAAATATCTATTGTAACTTGATGCATGACAACAATAATAACAATCAATCATAAGATAAATCGAACAAGAATTGCAGAAGGGGAGGAAAAAGTTTGGCATCTCACCAGAATCTATAAGAAGAGAAAAGAAAATTAGGGTTTCTCAATAATATAAATCATAATCTGTATAAAAAAGTAAGGCTACATCCATATTTATAGCCTCAAGACTCTCCCAATTCTACTAGGACTAGGACTATTTGATAACTACTAAAATCTAAAACAATACTCCTAGCATAATAAATACTCATAATTAAATAAAATTCTAATTAACTTAAAATTAAAAGAAAAACTAATTATAAAATAATAAAATACAATAATTAATAAATTACGTGTGTTTGCGTTTCGCATCATTCTCTGCCACTGAGAAAAAGAACTCGACCTCGAAGGGCTACAAGTTATACAATCCAAGCAACAGGAAGGTCATCTCAAGCAGAGATGTTGTGTTTGACGAAGAAAGCACATGGGGTTGGAATGTTCAAGAAGTGGAGCACTACAACTTCTTCCCACCTTCTGAAGAAGAAATGCAGCCAAGAGTCCATTAGTCCACCTGAAAGTTCAAGTTTCAGATTGAAGTTCTTGACAGTGGTACAAAAAAATATCTAGAAAATCCATGTTCTGTATATGTTGATATATGGAGCACAAGCTCAAAATTGTTGCTGGGATCAAGGCTGTGTTCAGTTGAGTATAGCAAATTCAAAACATATGCATCGACATAGTTGGAGATGCAAGTAGCTCCAATGCTTCTTTTATAGGCAATTGTTTCAAGTAAACGCAAGTCCCCAACTCTCATTTAGAACAATGTCATTCTGCATTGAAGTCCAGTTGGCACAATAAATTGACTTCCCTTCCAAGTGATGGGTTTTGGGGAAAAGTGGGGATTGGGAATATAAAGAGAATAACAGTTGAACCAAACAAGTACAGGCAAACATAGTATACAAGAACTCCATTATCAGAAATAAAGTTCGGTAATGCTAAAACACAAGATGCTGAAAAAGCAACAAAAGCGGGGTCAATTGGATGAGATTCATTCCGCTTGTCTCAGTATTATGATAATTGCTACTAAGATTTGACAAGCAAGAATCAAACACAAGCCCCATTCACATAAAAACTTTTCCAGAAAGAAGAAACTAGAAAATCCTGCAGTTGAAAAATAACAATTTTTAGAATTATGCAGCACTTGCAAGTTCTCTAGATATTTACTGTTCCTATAGCTGAAATTATAAATCTAGTTATATGATAGTGAAACATCTTAAGAATTCAAACCATAGTTCTTTCCTAAGCAAAATTACCAACTTCTACATGTGCTTTAACTTTAAGTAATACACTCGAGTGTATCCTATTTCTCTACAAATACTATGCATGACAATTGTGGTTTAGAGTACGAAGCAATTTATGTAAAACATATATTCTTGTGATCTTACTTCAAGAAAACACATGTGCATTTTGACTCATGCCAAACTAGTATCATGCACACACCATTAAAGAAACCAAAAAAGAGAGGATCATTTTGAAATTTAATTAGACTAAGAAAAAATATTCTAAATATTTATAGTACCATATCATTAGAGTGGATAAGCAACAACACGGGATTTCATTTCATTATACAGTTGGTACCCTTGAACTGATATGCATGCAGCTTTTACCTTAGGTGCCCGCCCACCTGCGTACAAAGTAAGGTGGATTTGCCTTCCATATTATCGCTGGAACCATATCCCTGCAAGATCTGGAATGACATAATCCAATCAAGTAGTGCGCTACCAGTGAAGAAGATGAAAAAGATATATGCAATAAAGAAGCCCTGGCACAACATAATCCAATCAATGAGTGTGTTGCCGAAGAAGATACCACGCAAACTATAGATTATATGCAATAAAGAAGCCCTGGAACAACATAATCCAATCAAGGAGTGTGGTGGCTTAGATACCATGCAAACTATAGATTATACGCAATAAAGAAGGGTGCTTACCGATTTCCTAACAAAAAATACAAGGTCATCGTCCTGGTGGCCCCTCAACTCTCTACCACGAACTAAATACAAATCCATGACATCATGCCAAAAGCGTGAATCCATTTCAACATCTGAAGCATCTTCCTTGTCTACAATGGCCTTCCCTAATAGCTTCAAGTGTTTCTTCACCACACTCAACAACTCAACAATTCACCCACAAAACAAAAAATAAACATAAGAAAAGGGCAAAATCCATTTTTCCCGAAAATAATATCATAAAGAAAAGAAAGAATACCAACAAATCATCCCTGGGCAGTGCTTATAGTATGGCCAAGGTTTTAAATCATAAAACCCACCACATACATCTTCGATGCCTCAAATCATTTAAAATAATTATTTCTTAACGTAACCTAAACTATAGAGACGAAATTACTTGAACATCAATTAACTGAAACTAAACAACAAAAGTAATCTTAATTGATGAATTTAGTCGTTTATGCAATTTTTAATAAGTTGAACCCCACCGACTTGCGCCGAATTCTCTCATTCAATTGATTTCCAATTCTATTACGTGAATTCTT
>BRYF01000017.1:11830000-11835000 GCA_030159135.1 Actinidia polygama | reverse complement strand
AATCATGACTAATCACATCGCCCGGGAAAGGTTTAATGTTTGCAAAAGTTGAAGCAACTTAAACAGACTTTGTTCGACTACTAATCAAGTTCGTCAAAAGTGAACTTCTGATCGCCAAAGTCAAGTCGCCAAGGGATGACAGTGTGGAGAGTTAAAAATTTTGCCAAATTGAAGGCATTAAACTCGCCAAGCAAATTTTATTTGCCCGAAAGATCAAGTGATGCTTGCCAATATCACATCGCCAGTTTGTTATGTTTTGGTTGCCATCAGCCATGGTTCAATCTAATGTTGGTCTTATTAAGGTGAATGACACTTGTTATTATCGCCAGTAAGTTATGTTCACCAAGTTAATCTTACCTGAACAGAACTCCCCAAAATTATCTCATCAAGTGAAGCTCACCTGAGTTTATCTTGCCAATCGCCATTTTGTTCACCAAATTCATGATATGATATCGCCATACAAATAAAGAATACGAGCAGAATGCAATATGGGAAAAAGTATTTTTCATTCATTGAAAAATGGATTACAGCTTGCCATTACACAAAATTAAAAGAGAAAAATTGTAAGTGTTTTAAGGAGAAAGGGGTTTGACATCGCCATTCTTATCCAGCTCCTTATTTTCTCCTGCTCGTCTTCCTCCTCAAGCAAATCGTGATCAATCCAGGATGTCAAGCTTGGGATGATGACGGCTGATTTGCCGGTTGTAGAAGTCAAATCCTTCACCAAAATATTTGGAGGCTGTCATTTCAACAACCTCCTGAAAATCGTCGGAAGATTTGAATTCCTCCACGGCCAGCTTTTTGGAATAAGCCTCTTTTTGCCTCAGCTCAGCCACCAACACCTCCAACTTCGCCAATTTGTCCGCGATGGCATCCTGCTCGTCCTTCACCTTGGATAGTTCTTCGGTGGTTTGTTGTTCCCAGATTTTGAGCTCAGCAATCTGTCCTTCCAGGTCGCAGACAAACTTTTGAGCCCGGGTCATCTCGCCCTCGAGTGATGCGGCCCGACCTTGTTGAAGGGTCACCTCGTCCCTCATTTCCCATCCACGACTGGCGAGGGAAGAGCCGACCACAACCACCTAAAAGAAACAAATTCAACAAGTTTTTAAGATTGCCTTGAAGACAATGGGGATACAAGAATACGAGCTAAATATAAATTCAAACAGTTACCTGGCCAAGAATGTGGAAGAACTTGGAAGCCACCTGGTCAAATTCCAATTTTTCCACCTCTTCCTTGTCGAAGGGTGGAATCACGCTCTCAAGGAGTTTTTCCGTTGTGGCAAAACTTCTCAACATGGTGGCCTTGGCCCCAACGCAGCAACAGGGTTGGCTGAGGTGCCCTCCCCAGCAACCACGACGCGTGCCGTCTTATCGTCCTCCTTGTTCGGTGGCGTGATGAACTTTCACGTCACCTTCTTCTTGGCCTCTGGTGGTGACGCAGTCCCTTCGCCTTTGGCATCAAAAGCATATTTCCCTTTCTTGGAGGGCGCAACGTCAAGCGTCTTTTCCCTAGGGCGCATCTAACCAATGGTTATTCCCTTGGTAGCTGAGGAAGACCTTGCCACCGAGCCTGCATTCTTGGACCCTTCCACCTGTTTAGCGAGCTTCTTCAAGCTAATTCTCTTCGACATAGCTGCACGAGAAAACGCAACATCAGAAAACAGGCGAGAGAAAATACTCGGAAGGAAACTAAAAACAGTACCATCCGATCTGAGCTCGGGTAACAGCCGTGGATCCGACCAGGCCTCCGAGCTTGAGCTCGAGCTACCTGATTCCAAACCAGGAACGAGTGGTCGGACTTTTCCCCCTAGTAGCTTTAGCAAAGTTAGATCATGAAGAGGTAAAAATTTTCCCATTTTCTTCCTAATAGTCCCTATATATTTTATCAAGCTATCTTGGGAGTGGGCACCTCGGCGAGGTTCACATCAGAAATAATGGTGAGACTTACCCTTGTTGCCCACAATTGGAGCTGCACCGCCCGCTGGTGGGTTATCACCGTTGTTTCCTTCGCTTGACGCCATTGATTGTATGGTGACCTTGAAACACTTGTGGAAGAATTTGGATTCAAGGACCTCTTTGATCGTGAAAAGATTTCCACCAGAGATCGAGTCCAGAATCCCTTCAAGCCTCTCCTGCTCAGTCGTGGACAAGAAGGGCGGCTTATTGCAGCGTTTACTTGAAGAAAAGAAATCCTTATCAGTCATGAAAGAACCATAATTCGACTTAACAGGCAAGACTAACCTGGGGTGCCCCATGTCCTCGGAACCTGTGGAACACCGGCATTCCTAGATGTTCCCGAGGGGAAGTCTCGGTCATCTCCTGAGATAAAGAAGAATTTCTTCTTCCATCTCTTGACATTGCTGGGATATCCCTTGAGTAGGGCCTTCTTCGACCTCGCCTTGAAATGTAGCCATCGAGAATCTGGCTTCGGATTTTTGTTTAAGGCGAATAGGGGCCTAAACTCATTGAGAGAAGGGGAAAGTTTGTGCTCGCCACACGACCACCGTGCAGACAAGACTTCGCCACGCGTTGGGGACGAGCTGAGCGGGGCAAATGTTGTAGAAATAAAGAATTTTCCTAATAATGGGGTGGAGAGGAAGGCGAAGACCAGCATGGAAGGCAGCCTCGTAAAGGCCACCTCGCCTGGACGAGTAGAGGCTATAGTCTCATCCTCCTTGGGTAATCTGATTTGGACACTTGAGGAAAAGAATGAGACTCTCTAAGACGATCCAGATCGTCTTGAGTCATAATGTTATTCTCCCTCTCAGATGGAGGGGGAGTAGCGACTGAGGGACTACCCTCTGGACTAGAAGTATCCTCCCTAGGGGAGGAAGGAAGCTGATTGACTTCATCAGCCATGAATGACTTCTCTCCTAAATGATCGGTTATCCAGAAGAGCAGCGAATTATTCAAGTCCCCTACGTCAGCTTTATTGGGCATACACTATATATCAAAAAATTGAAAGAAAGTCAAGCTATTTGTACTTACTGAGCTTAGGGTGAGATAACAAGCGCGAGATGACTAGGGCAAAGTGAACGTCAGAGTAGGTGCATCAATTCAACAACGAAAGCGAGAAAAGTACAAATGAGTGGGGGGACTCCCTATTTATAGGAGCTGATGGTTGAGATCAATTTATTCCAACGGTTAGGGTTGCATGACGTTTCAGATACCGAGGTCGAAATCGCCGTTCCCGCCAAAAGATCATTCAGCCATTAATGCACTCATCCACGTCGCCCAACTTGGGCACACCAACTTGGGCACATCATCATGACACACTTACATCATTCGGCCATATCCCATACCTCTTTACTCGATTACTCGATGATGTCAAGTTTGTCACTTCAGCACATCAAGTAGGGGGCTAATCATGGGGGATAAATTAGCCACATATGATCCCAAGTTGTTTACCTCGCCACTATGAAGTTCATATCGTCGGTGCTCCCCAGGTCTTCACCTCGCCCTTCACCATAAAGATGGGATGACCACAAGATCTTACTTCCACCTGTGCTCGTACCACCGGTCTCTGTGAGCTCGTCATTTGTTCTCCACATGGCCAAGGGGCAAGGTTGACTACCTCGCCTATCTGAGGAATCCAGCTCCATGAGACTTCTTCTCCACCATATCTCCTGCAATCATGGGGCATCCTCCATATGATATTCTCCTACTTTTACTCCGATATCAACGGGATCTTCTTCCATACTTAGCCATCCAAGGATCACGCCGTGATCTCCTAACACGGCTCTCCATTCTCCACCTATAAAAAGGCCGCTCCCTCATCATTGAAAGGTACATGCAAAAACCCTTGCTTACTCTCTGAGAGCCCTGGTGCTGTGCTTTGTCTAGATTACTTGCCTTAATTTGATCTCCACGCCGGAGAGATTTGAGTGGCCTTGCCCCGGCCGGTAACGTTTGTTCGCTTGCGCAGGTCGCCCAGATCATTGCCGATGTCAAGTGCAGAGGTCACGAGCAATTCTGACTGTTGGTTGCTCACCCCAAATTTCTACCACAACAAATATTATGCTTGAAGAATTTCTGAATGCTTGTGAATCCTTGCAAGATTCTACAAAAAATAAATCATATTGAAAAGGATATGATTGATAAGCTAGATTATACAAACTTAACTAATTATTTTGCATCTCAAAATGAAATAAGAGTAATGTTTGAGTACTTCTTATAATAATAAGTGATTTTTGGAATTTTACTTTTTAAAATTGTTGTACAACTTATTTTCTTTTGAAGTTTTTTTTTTTTTTACTTTGTGAAAACATAGGCTCTGTTTGGTAATGCTAAAAAACCAAGCTTTTTTAAACTTGCTATCCAAAAGCCAAGATTTATTATATTTTTTGCTTTTCTGGCTTTACTTTAGCTAAAAATAAACAAAAAGGCAAAAAAGCTATTTTTTCCTGCCTTTTTTGCTTATAAGCTTAAAAAAAGAGTCGAAAAACTGGTACCAAACGGAGCCATATATAGGACCCATTTTGGGACTTCGTTTTTAGCCCCGAAAATCTAATAGCTTAGTGTGCATGGCTCCGTATAAATGATTTGTGGAATTAGTGCCACAAAAAAATGTAATTAAAAGAAATATAGCCTTTAAAAAGTTACCAATCAGAAGTGGTTGCTGATGTAGGAATCTCCTTGCAGCCTTTCTTGTTTGGATAGTCTACACAATTTTGAAGTAGAACTGGATCATATGACAAGTAGCTGATCGTATAACATTTGAGTTGTTTACTTCCTAAATCTAAATGATAACAAGTACTAGCTACTAACATTGAATATTTACTCTCCATACTTTCTTCCACTGAACTTATAGGATGTGTTTGGATCCCAAATTTGTGAAGTAAAAGGGGATGAAAAAGTTGTAGGATTCAATCATTCTGAACCGATGTCTAATTTTTTTAATATTTTAATTTTTTTCTAACCAAATACAGGATCCAAACACAGGGAAACGGATTCTGAAAACAGAAACAAGTTATTCGGTTATTCTGCAATTAGGAGTATAA
>BRYF01000017.1:11817500-11822500 GCA_030159135.1 Actinidia polygama | reverse complement strand
AGATATATTTTCCATAACATGGGAATCTATCAAAACAAACTCAAAAATTGAAAGTTTTTTCTTGCATTCTCATGATTCTCACACGTATACCCAATGGAGTTCACTCGTGATCATCTTATTGTCAAGAGACTATAAAGGTCTTCAACAATTAATGGAAAGTCTCGTGCTCTTAATATTTCGAGCATTGCCATGCCCCTAGCTTCAAACATTCTTCATCTATCAAGAAAGGAGCGGATACCCCTAGTCTCTCTCATACAGGATCATAAGTTCCTCAAAAACACATCATGAAGTGCATATAGCCAGTCGCAAGGACAATGGTGTTGTTGGTCATCAAGGAAGCTAAGAAGGGAAGTGCATGCCCCTAGTCATGAAGCCAAAAGGTAATGCCCCTCGTCACGTAGTTAATTGTAGCACTTGTGCCTCAAATTCTCATTTCTAAGCCATATTCTTCAACTAGAAAGGACTTCTATTTGGACCGTAGTGTAGGCCAGGTTCATGGTTAAGAAAGAAAGGATATTAAGGCTCAAATTTTCATTGCATTTTGGGTTTTCAAAAGTAAGCAATCATCTTTGATTTCTACGCTTATTTATTTTAATTTCTCGGACAATATACACTCTTCTTCTTCAAGTTCTTTGTGTTAGGATCTTTCACTTTCCTATTGTTTTCCTTTTCTCTTGTTTTCCTCTCATCTTTCTTTTCCACCTTTACAACCCCAATGTGAGGGATGACTGTTTAACGTTTTCAAAATAAATAATCATAGGCTCAACGAGCTTTGCAAGGGATAATCACTTTTAAAATTTTGGATAGCAAAAATGATAGCCTTTCTTCAGTTTGAATCACATATTAACATAAGAATTATCATAGACAAAATGTTAAAACAGAATTCTTCTTGAGTTTGATCATCTGACCTTATGGCTCTTCTAACTTGGAGTTGATATCTATGACTTCTCTTCAATTTTTCTTTCAATCTTCCATTCTTATTTTAGCTCTAACTTTTGCCTAGACCGCCCTCTTGGGTTTTCAATCTAGCGAGTTATTTTATTTTATTTTTTTCTTCCCAACTTTCAATTAGGCAATAGCAAGGCACTAAGCTAGGAAAGCACAAGTCAATTATCTTTGCATCTCATGACAAGCAATCAATCGGTAAGTTTCCTCCAAAGGGCATTGTGGGAAAATCTAAACACTTAAGGGATCAATATCAATATTCAAGTATATTAAGTTAACTCCCTTTAGAGTGGATTGGGTTTAAGAGAAAATAATTTTGTCAAAGAACGGGCTAGAGTTGCCTACGTATCCATTTGCGTGAATTAGGCCTTACATAGTTCAAGGAAAAATAAGGTGTCAAAAGGTTTCTTCTTCTTTTATTTTTTTGGCTTTTTCTCAATTTTTTTTTTTGAGAAAAGAGAAAGAATGAGTGGGTGGACTTGAGGATGCAACACTCTATTTCACACATAACAAAATGAATAAAAATCAATTGTTTTTTTTTCTTTTTAAAAAAATTGAATAAATTAAATGGCTCAAAACTCTCACTTGAAATAAACTCAAACATTTTTTGTTTTTAAATAACTAACGCAAACCTAAGGTTGACTCAAATATGACAACACTCAAATTGTTAATTTTTTTTTGAATTTTTTTAAAAAAATCGACTATTACTCAACAAACTTTCCAAGAGGATGGTAAACAAACATATAATCACACAACACCCTCTTGCATTTTAAGACTTAGCCGAATCGTTAAGGATAAGAGCCCAAATTTAGAACAAGTCAGAATCATTCGTAGTTTCATTGGATCACAAATTTTCATTTATTATTTGGTGTCCACACACCACACACCGACCTAACAACGTAAAGGGCCCTGTTGTAATTTGGGAAGAGAGTTCTATGGTAACTACATGATTCAAGATTGATTTGTATGACACCCTGATCTTAGGACACTAGTAAATAGGTAGGAGATAAGGTGAAAAGGGATATTTTGGGGGTCTTATAGAAATTTTATGGGGTTAATTCTGAGGTCCAGAATACATTTTATGGATTTTAACAGGAATTAGATACCCATTTAGAAATGGCAAAATTTTAACTCCAAGGTTAAAATACCAATATTTTTTTGAGTTATATATTATTTCAGGAAACTTTTTTAAAATAAATTTTGGGTAGTTTTTATCTATTATGCGATATTTTTCTACCACAAGTACCAACTTAAAGTAAATATCCAATTGAGTTTATCCATATCATCATCACATCATATGGATAGACGTTATCTATATATGACATTATCCATATAGACAGTTGTATGGATAGACATCCTCTATAGTAAACATGTTATATGAATAATCTTATAAATAATCTTATAGATAATCCCGAAGAAAAAAAAAAAAGTAAAATTACCTATAAATAGGCTAAGTGGAGCATAGCCTTGTTTTGCATAGTTTTGCAAAGTTATCTTTTGCAAACAAAAGTTTTCATTAGTTTTCTTAAATTCTTGCTTCCGCCACCACACTTTAGTTTAAAGTTTTCAGTAAAGATTTATATCCCAGTGAGTTACAAAATATCTTAGTTTCATGCTTTATTACAATTATTTTGGTTCTTTTGATATTGATAAATTGTTTGTGATGAAAGGATCACAATGAACACATGAAAAAAGTGGTTTTTAATACAAAATATTGGGACTACGTCCCGTAAAACTAAAGGACATGAAAGATTTTAGTTGGAACAGGAAATATAAAGGTAGGGTAGGTCCAACTGTTCGATTAATTTGATATCATTTCATATAATGCAAGGGTCACTCATTTGAAAAAAGTGGCATAGTCATTAATGTTATTCCTTATTATATTTTTTGATTTAAATACTTTATTTATGCAAAATAAAAAAGAAAATTCGTGAAGTTTTTAATATTCATAAACTAACACGATCTTTGCTTATGTAGTTGAAATCTTATTTTCAGGCTTACAAGGATAACAGGTGGGCTGTTAGTTCTATGTTATCAAAATAAGTGTGCATATAGCTTTACTTTATTTTTATTTTGAACCTTGGAAATGTACGAGTATTAGAACCCACTTGAATCTAGAATAATATTGAAATTTTCTTTTCACCATAATTACTATTCAGTTTTTCTACTACTGCTAATTAGTTTCAAGAATTCTCGGGGTATATTAAATTTGTTTCTAATAGAAGAGGTCTGAGGCGAGTTAGACTCACTAGCCGGATACGGATAACAACCCTGAGTTGGGTCGTGATAATTTGCCTCGAAAAAGGTCCTCTAGGGCAACGATTTTTGGAAGCATGGCCCTTTCCAAGTTTATGTCTAGATTGTCAATCATTCATAATACATGGTGGTATGCAACTTTCTATTCTTTTAATATATCATAAAGGTACGTGGCCTAATGAGGTGGTCCTCACCCAAGTAGTAGCTATATACAGGTATAACCATCGAGACTTGCGAGGGTGAAGTCCGGAAGCGTCCTATAGAAAACCAAAATAAAAAAAAATAAAAATCAAATGTAGAGCTTAAATATTTAATCAAAATAAATCCAAACATGCTCTCAAGTTTAGCCCACTTGTGGGTCCCCAACATAGTCGCCACTATGAGCACCACGGCTCAAAATATTCTTTTTTCTTATTTTTCTTCAAAAAACATACTTGAGGAGCAAAATCAATTTCGCTTATATACATTCATCGCAAAAGACCAATGACCCATAACTACTTAGCCTTTTTGGTTAATTTTTGTTTGGCAATTTTAACTAAGATTATAAACATGAGATCCAATTGGAGTCGTCACCTAGTTATAGGTCCTAAAAAATAAAATAATATACTGACTCTGTAGAAAGGCACAATCCATTTCTTCCTCAAAGAGAGTCCGAGGGCTAGCCAACCAGTTGAACCTGAAGAAAGGAAGTAGGCCCAACTAGTTGAAGAAGTCCAAAAAACACAAAGTCAACATAGATGGCTATTTTTTTGGAGGAGCTTTAGTATTTTCATTCCTACATCTTCCAAATTCTATATATATCGAGAGAATCTCAGCATTGAGGAGAATTTTTGAGTCAAATACACTTTGTTTTGGGGGGAATTCTTTATCCTTAAGAATTCTCTCTCTCCCCTCTCCCCCCCTCTCCTTACTACTTGGATATTTTTCTTTTCCAAATTCTTAGTTTTAAATGAGATTAGATTTAGTTTAGAGTTAGAAGGAGTTGAAGAAAGGTAGAAGAAGACTGTTTTCAAGTTGAAGATCTATAATTTCTTGATTCTACTCTTTTCATTGCATGGTTGTGAGTTTACTTGATTTAAGTTGTTGAATTCTATTTATGCTATTGAATTTCCATTTCTTTTTTAAATTTATGTTAGTTGCTTTTGCTTTAAGGGCTTGTTTTTCATACATGATTGAGTCTTCCACACCCATGGAGGGCTAAGTCTATTGGCTTGATCCAAGCATTATGTCTTAATCCAACCCTTAGAATGAATTGATTTCTTCTCTCCTTAAAGTGGTTTCATTGCTTGTTTTAGATTGATTAATACTAAATTCTAAGATAGAAACTTGGAATTATACATATCTTGATTATTTATCAACTAGTTCAGTTGGTACAAGTAATGTTTAGATCTCTCGCACTCCAAGTGTTTAAAATCTTTTCAAGAACCATTGACAATCCATAAAAACATATCTTTTGAATCAAAACTTATTTTCATTACAAAATCCTCCAACCAATATCATGATATCTTGAGATTTAGTTGAATTCACATAAAGAGAGAAGAAATTGAAAATCCCAAACAAAATCATTTCTTTTACATTTTCTTCTCATAGTACTTGCAACACGCTTGATCTTGCATATTTAGTTCCCTGTGGATATGAACTTGAATATACCAAATATTATGCTACAGTATAGGTTCTTACGATTGAGAACTGCCTTGAGCATGTGGACAATATAAGAAATCTGCAAGCAAGAGAGAACAAGAGAGCTAGAGAGTTAGAGTTTAAGATTGTGTACCAAAGGACCAATGAGCCCTCCTACT
>BRYF01000017.1:11805000-11812500 GCA_030159135.1 Actinidia polygama | reverse complement strand
TTTACGAGGCGGCATTCCCCGTGGGCCTTAGTTTCCCGTTCATCCAACAACTAGGTTAATTTTGCAATTTTACAATATCTGCCCTGCCCAGCTCAGCTCGTCCCCAATGCGTGGCGAAGCGTGGTTTGCGCGATGGCGCTGTGGCGAGTATACAAGTATGACATGTCCCTATCCGAGTTTAGGAACCTATTTAGCCTTAATAGTAACCCTAAATCGGACCAAGGGTACTTCAAGGCGAGGTACAAAAAGACCCTGTTCGGCGGGTACCACAGTAACTTCAAGGGGTGGAAGAACCAAGTTCTTCTTTGTCTTCAAGGACGAGTGAGAGCTTCCTAAAGGCTCACCTCGGGGAGGTCTTCCTAGAGTTCCAAGGTCATGGGGCATCCTTGGTCGGTCTTAATCATCCGAGGTCATTTTTGCTTCTACTAAACATTTAGAAGTATTATTCAATTTACCTCTTTTTTAGATAAATATTGTAACAACCCACCCCAGCTTTACGAACACGAGCAGAAACTTTTTAAGAGATTTTCAGTTCAGTGGAGAGTTAGGGGCGATATTCTATTCTAGTGCTTCTTGATTCCAAGTTCTTTCGTCGAGTTTTTGTTTCTCTTGGGTCCATGGCGTCTAGGGCTCAAGGCTAGCAACACCCCGAAGGAGGAACACTGAGTTCGTCGGGCAACGCGGGTGAGTCCCGCCCTTCCCGTGGTGAACACATTTGGCGAGACATCGATTCAATTAATTGAATACCTAGGAACTCTTAGGACGGACCTTAAGACGATATTACCTCATATTTTTGAATTGACCTTGCTAAGATGGTCGGGGGGGAATCTGAGATTCTATTTTAGATTCTTTATCGATTGTTTTGAGCTCAAGCTCGGAATCCGGGTCAGACTTAGGGTTACCCTCCGAGCTTAAATCAGATGGTATTACCTCTCATCTATTCTAAGTGTCTAATTTTCCACATCTGATATGGGTATTATTTTGCAGCTATGTTGCAAAGAATTAGCCTCAAGAAGCTTGGCGAGAAGGCTAAAAAGCTCAAAGGCACCAGCTCGGCGACTAGACCTGCCCCAGCGATGGGGGTAATCATTAGAGAGAAATGCCCTTGGGAGGATTCTGCTAGCTCGGCGCAAAAGAAGAGCAAGTCTGCCGAAAGCTCCAAGGGAAATGAAACTGCCACAACGGCCGAGGCAAGAAAGGGCCAAGCAACCAAGGGGACCCAATCAACGGACACCCCTATCCCGAGGCCTGATGCAAATAGGTTGCCCAATCTTGGTACTGTCTTGAGTCCCGAAGCCTCCATCATCGGTAGCCCTTCGGTGACCGAGAAGCTATTGCGTGGGGTGATTCGCCCTTCGGACAAAGAAAAAGTGGAGAAGTTGACTCTGGATCAGACGACGACTAGATTTTTCCATGTCCTCGGACGGTACCACCTTGATTCTGAGTTGAACTTTTCCTTGGATACTTCAAATCGTTCAGGTTGTCCTAACGAGATTTTTGTAGCAGGCAGTTGTGCTCAGTTCCTCCTTGGCTGTGCAGAGCCGGGAGTTTGGAGAAGAGGCGTCCCTCCAGTAAGGATGAGTTGCTTCCTTGGAGAGCGAGGTTTCTCACCTTCAGGCGCTAAATGGTGATATGGAGCAACAAATGGTTGAGGCCCGAGCTCGAGAGCAGCAAGCCGACAATGTGTTGGTCAAAGCGAAGGAAGAAAAGGACACCTTGATCGACAAGTTGGAGAAGTCGGCCTCTATAGTGGTGGAGTTGAGGGAGGCTTTAGCCAAAGCCAATGACTCAGTCTTGCAGGAGTTCAAATCCTCGTCGGATATCTTGGTGGCAGTTGAAGATGCTTCCACCAAGAATTTCGGGGAAGGATTCAATTTTTGTAAGCGGCAGCTTCGTCGCCATTATCCCGACCTCACCGTCGATTTGGAGGGCATGGGCTTTGATCATGACATGCTCGCCGAGGAGGATGAAGCAGGTGAGGGAGAGAAGGACAGGGAGAACAAGGAGAGCAACAAAGGCGACAACTATCCTCCCCCTTCTTATATATTTGTATACTTTTTTTTGTAATGGCAATCTGCCATCCTTGTAATTTTTTCGATCTCAATGAATGACAATTTTCCAATCTCAACGAATGGCCTTTTTCTTCTGCGAATAAAATTGTTTGGCTAGTATGTTGTATTTTTACTGTATCGCATATCTTGTGATCACAAACTTGAGCGATGGCGAGGCAAACTTTTCCGTTTAGGTGAAAACACCAACTTAATCAATCAATGTTTTACGCTTTTACTAGAGCGGCAATGTAAAGCCATCTTACCTTCGTGAAACAAATTTGAGACGTAATAACTTTGGCAATCATGATTAATTGATATGGCAAAATGACTAATCGGCGATCAAACGTGTTGTCGAAGAATAAGCGTATTTTTGTTATGCCGACGTCCTTAAAGGCGATCAAGACGCTTTATCGTAATGAATGGGCGTTCTTGATGATGGCGATATCCACAATGACGATCAAGATGCCTTATCATTTCGTAATGAATGGGCGTTCTTAATAATGACGACATTCTCTGTGGCGATCAGGATATGGTGATAGAACAGTTAAACTTGGCGACGTAATAAGACAAAATAAAAATAAAATTTTATTCTTAAAATTGGCAATTTATTACAAGAAATCCAGGGCATGAGCCCAAAATGGCAATTTATAGGAAGTTAGTGATCAAAGAGATCAAAAATAAGTTAGAATTTATTGAAGCCTTAAACTTGCAATTTCTGCCTAGTTTTTCTTTAGGCGTTCGAACGCTCATATGGGAGTTCGAACGCTAAGGCCAAAAATCAGATTTCAAGCCCTCACAGATATTGAACTGTAAGCAGGAATGTTCGAACGCTCAGCAACCAAAATCCTTCTTAGCGTTTGAACGGTCGTTTGAACGCCAGAGACAGAAATTCTTCTTAGCGTCCAAACGCTTAAAGGGACGTTCGAACGCCAATAGTAAAAATAAAAAATAAAAAGGGAACACCAAAGTTAGAATGGGGAAGCCACATGGGATCATTTTCCAAATCAGCCTTCATAACCACACAACCACTCCCAACCACACACACACTCACGCATAGAGAGAGAGAGAAAGAGAAGAGAGAAAGAGAGAGGAAGGAAGGGAAAAAAAGAAAAGGAAGAAGAAGGAGAGGGTAATAGATTAGGAAGCTCAATCAAGGCTAAGAGGAGCCATAGTGAAGCTCAAGGGAAGCTTGGAGAGAAGGTAAAATCACAAACTCAAATTTTATATGTTAGGTTTTTAGTTTTATTTTTTTTTAGATCTAATATGATAGGGCTCGAATTAAGAGTTAAAAATTAGATATATTAGTTCTTTTGGGTCACTCTATGTACCCTCAAATCCTTAGAAAGATTTAAGTTAGTTTGATGAAGATTTGATAAATTTTGTAAAGTCCAGCTACTGTTTCTGTTACTGAACGTAATGAGCGTTCAAACGCCCAAGAACAGCGTTCGAACGATCACTATACACAAGCTTAGCGTTCGAACGCCTAAACCAGCGTTGGAACGCCATGGCAAATCTTAGGTAGAATTGACCTTATTGCCTTAAAATTTTATAATTACAACCATAGTATGCTAAGCCATTGAACAAACTCATAGGGGACTTAGGTTCATATTTAAATAATTTTAACATAGTACGAGGAAACCTAAGGACAAGTCACTAGTCTTGTTAGTTAAATTGTTATCAGTGAACCTAGTATTGATATTTTCTTACTTCACTTGTATGGACACGCAGTTTAGCACCTAACCAAGAGAATCCGAGTGAGTAACACGATACCATAAACAAAACCTATGTATTTTCAAAAATATTTTCAATGTATACTACGTATATGCAATGTTTTTCATGTTTCAATGCATTAAATGAATATATTGAAGTATAAATGTCATGTCTTCGAAATGTATACAAATGATACTATGATATGTATTGAAACTCATGGATGAATGTTTAACGATTTTAATGTCTAGCATGAATTTATATGAAAAGCAGTGTATGTTCAAGTATATATGCATGGTGACACTCGGGGTCCTCTCTGGCGGGACATAAAGCTAGATAGTCCTCAGACGGATGTGAGACGTGAAATAAGACCATCCGATACAATAGAGATCTCTGGCCTAAAGAGCCACCCATAGCCTATATGGCTAGTACGTTATGCCGAGTAGTTACACCCTATGATATATTTATGAATTTCAAGAAATCATGATATGTAAATGCTCATAGTACGTTTTCAAGAAATGTATGTTATGTTTACGTGAGTTTCAAGTTTATGAAAGTATAATCACATGTTTATGTTAAACTATGATATGTATGCTACGCAATGATCCATGATATTTTTCGTTCATGCATCTGATGTTATTCACTAAGTTTTAAGCTAATATTTTAGAAAACCATTTTCAGGAAGCCAATCAGAAGAGCAATAGAAGGAAGAAGTCAAACAGATGTAGTTGTGGCCTAAGGGCCTTGTGATGCTTTGTAGACATATTAGATTACTCGTTATGTAATGATATTTGGCCATGTAATGTATGTATAACTAGAGAATGGCCCTGATATGTATATAATTAGTTGAACTTAGGCACAACTCTGTATACGGTACAAACGTGACACTTTACTATTTTTAGTTACTAAAACGTTTCCGCGAAGAAAAATTTATATCATTTTAAATGAGTATGCACAGGTGATCAACCAGAAGACAAGTAAGATTGGCCTTGGCGAGCCAGCCGTCGGCCATCACGCGCCCATGATTTGCTTAGGCCGGGTTACGGGGCGTGACAATTTACTTAAAAGGATTTAAGATGTGAATAGTTCCTAAAAAAAGTAGATGTAATTTGGCTAGAAATTATAGCTAAACTAATTTTATAAGCTATTTTGACATGGGTCATTTTAAAGGTTTTTGCTAGCTAAAGTAGCAAAAAATAATATTTGGCCAACTTGATAGAGCATTCACATCATGTGAGGCTGTATTTGATTAAGGATTTGATGAGAAAAAGAGAAATAAAAATAAAAAGTTAAATAATCCAATCGTTCGGAACCATTGAATTTTCTACCTTTTCCTTTTTCCTTTCCTTTTCCAAATCCCTCACCAAATCCTTAATCTAAACACAGCCTAAGGCCAGTTTGGGGTAAGTTTTTTTTTTAATTGTTTTTGTTTTTGTTTTTTTCTTATTCAATTAACTTTTTTAACTGTTTGATCAAGATTTTCAGTTCTTCTTGATAAGATGAGTCCGAAAATATAAAAAAAAATTATCTAATTTGAAAAAAGCTCACTAAAGATTTTTTTTTTCATCTTTAGTGAGTTTTTTATTTTAATTGAATAAAATAATTTGTATTTTCGGACTCCTCTCATCAAGGGAATCGAAAAAATATTAAATTTTGATTAAACGATAAAAAATTACTAAAAACCAAAAAAAAAATCAAAAACTAAAGCAACCCAAAAACTCAAAAAATTGTTACCCCAAAATTGAGTAGGGTATGAAATATTTTACTCCGTATGAAGTATTCTCATTTTAATTTTTAAATCAATAGTAATGTTGTGTTAGGATCTTGAATTTGGTGAAAGAAATAACATAAAAATAGATATAGAAAATGTAAACAATTCAACTGTTCGGAACTATTAAATCATCTATTTTTTTTCGTTATCAAATCCTTAATTCAAACTCAGCCTAAAAACAATATCGTAGTACTTAATGATTTGGAATGTCGTTATTTTACAATGTCGTACTAAATAATCATCACCATATAGTACGGGGAATAATGAACAAATATTAGAAAACATCAGATGGACGGACCAGATTGAACTTTACAAGATATTTTGATTACTATATACATTGGAAACAACCTTTTTTTCATCAGCAGAATAATCATGAAAAATTTAAAAATAAATCTGTCCCATTCTCATACCCACATGGATGGCTCCAAACAAGTGGACTCGAGGTTAAAAAAAAAATGGACTCAAATTAAGTCGGTTTTTTTTTGCTTAATTTCACAAATATTCCATAAATTATTACTTTTTATCACTTTCACCCCCTTATCTAAAAAGTAAATCAGATTGATCTATTTAACTATTTAATTGTATCTATTATACCCATTTCGTTACTAATCTATTTAAAATAGTGAATGAAATTGATCACGTGTTGTCCTTGTGCTTAAATTAAATATCCTTATGTCTAAAATACTATTTATTTTTATAAAAAATAAGTCAATACATCATATATAACCTTATTGAACCATTGTGGGAATAAACTTAACCTTTATTAATAAGTCTTTAAATAGAGCGTTGATTTATTTTTGTAAAAAAATAAAAATAATTAGACACAAGGGTATTTAATTTAAGCACATGGACAACACATGATCGCTTTTAATCACTATTTTAAATAAATTACTAATGAAAGGGTTGTAAATAATATAATTAAATAGTTAAAGGGTCAATATAATTTACTTTTTAAATAAGGGACTGAAAGTGATAAAAAACGATAATTTAGGGTGTGTTTGTGAAATTAAGCAATTTTTTTTTTTTCCTTTTCAACACTGGACGTTTTTCTATACTCTCTCTCTCTCTCTCTCTCTGACCAAGAAAAGGATGTTGGGAGCTCCGAATGTTGGCACCAACCTCAGATTTCCACACCAACTCACTTTGGTTGAGTTTTCATATTAAATTTATTAAAGAAAAAAACACAAATGAATATGAAAAATTACAATTGAAAATACAACATATACAATTGGAACGTGATTTTCACGCAGTAATTTTTATAGAAAAAAATACATAAGTTAGTTTTTTTTTTATCATTACAAAAAAACTGTTCTGTTTATAATATATCTAAAACATTAAAATTAATATTTAAAATATTTAAGTTCTTACATTTTATAAGCCAAAAGTATACAAAAGTAAATTTCATAGTTAGTAAAATATGATATGTATAGATAGAATATACAGATGTTATGCATTTTTTAGTCATTTTTCTCAAATTAATTTTTCGCCTCCTAATGTGATATGATAGAATATTGTAAAGATGAAAAAATAAACTTTGGTTGATAAGATTTGCACTACAATATATATAAATATATATAGACATTTGGTTTCTTTTACTATGTAGTATTCCACATAAACATTAAATACTGGGATATTAATAAAAAAAATACAAAAATATATTTATACTTCAATATTTGTGATTGTATAAAGAATAAGCTATAAAGAAATACCTATTGTGTGTTCATTGTGGCATATATATATGTGTGTGTAAATTAATTGTCGATTAAGATGTATAGAGAATAGACTAGAGCGAAACAGGGTTTCTCTAGTTTTTTTTATATTTTTGAATTTTTTCCCTCTCTTTATTAACCGATTTCTTTCATACGATTCGTATGGCTATGAATAAAACATGTTTAAAATTTGGATAATGTGAAAAATATGTGTTTTTTCGTTAAATTTAAAAAATGAACAAAAAAGGCAAAAAAAATAAAT
>BRYF01000017.1:11785000-11787500 GCA_030159135.1 Actinidia polygama | reverse complement strand
TTACTAAGCTTGCAGTTCATGAGCGACATGTTCCATAACTCATTTGATTAAAAGAAAATCTATAAACACTTTCTGGCAGAAAGTATCGACACCTAGTTCTATGGTGTCAACACCTCTGAACTTGAAAAGCTATATTGATAATCTGTTTGAAAATCTCAAATAAATCATGAATCTTAATGGATCAAAGCTATTGAAGACCATATACATCTAAGGGAAAGATATCGTGGAGGCTGAGAAGTGATTCAATATTCAAATAGCCAAGAAATCAACAAAGCAAAATCTAAAAGAAGTGTCGACACCTATATCGACACCAAATGTCAGTAGCTAAGGAAGAACTTATGGAAGGATGAAGTGTCGACACCAGTGTCGACACCAAGTGTCAGTAGCTAAGGAAGAACTTCTAGAAGGATGAAGTGTCGACACCAAATGTCAATAGCTAAGGAAGAACTTCTGGAAGGATGAAGTGTCGACACCAGTGTCGACACCAAATGTCAGTAGCCAAAGTCCAGAAATTCAAAAGACAAAAGTGTCGACACCTATAGCAGCACCAAATGTCAGTAACTAAGGAAGAACTTCTGGAAGAATGAAGTGTCGACACCAGTGTCAACACTAAATGTCAATAGCCAAAGTCAAGAAATTCAAAAGACAAAGTGTCGACACCTATATCAGCACCAAATGTCAGTAACCAAAGAAGCACTTCTGGTGAATGAAATGTCGACACCAGTGTTGACACCAAATGTCAATAGCAAAATCCAAAAGTTTGGAATCAGAAGTGTTGACACCAACGTCAGCACCAAATGTCAGTAGCCAAAATAAAAAATTTGGAACAAGATATGTCGACACTAGTATCAGCACCTGGAGACAATTTCAACTGAGAACTAAAGGCTTGAAGTGTCGACACCTGAAAACTACAATGTCGACACCTTAGAAGTGTCGACACCAAAAAGAAGTGTCGACACCTAACGGTAATATTTTCAATGCAGAGTTGTCTGGAAAAGCATTAAATATCTCCCAACTACCACCAATGATTTCCTATTCATTCAAGCCATTAAATACAAGTCTCCAAGGGTATTTACAAAGAAGAAGACACCTCCTAAAGCATTGATTGATCATCCTACAAGCTTCAAAGCCAAGATCTCTTAAACACTCTCTTTGTCTTCTTGTGTTAACATTGATTGTGTGATTCCACTCATATCTACTCTATTGAGAGAAATCAATTTCACTTATAAACATCTATATCTATCTATCCTTGTAAGTTTGAGTGAGACTTGGACAAAATCACTTGTTGAGAGAGTTTTTGAGTGTTTCTCTTGTAAAAGCCAAACACTTAAGAGTTTGAGTGCTTCCTCTTGCAAGTAAAATACTAGAAAGTTTGAGTGGAGCTTGGACAAAAATACTTGGTGTAAAAGTGAGTTGAGCACTTAGAAATCAGCCCACATTGTAATTGCGGATTACAAATAGTGGAAGAAGATCTTGCGGAGGTCTTGTGAGGACGTAGATCACGGGTTGTGATCGAACCTCGATAAATCTTGGTGTACTCTTGACTCGCGCCAAACGTGCGCTTGACTATAACCCCTAGAGAAGGTCGGCGGAGTAGTATAACTTAGTTGTACGAGGTCGATTCCACAGAGAGTTGTGTAGTCAATAGTGAAAGGACAAAATAGCCCTTTCTATTGCTCACAAAAGGGACGAACAAAATATTTCCAAAGAGAAAATAATATTCTAATTTTTTGTGAAATGGTTGTAACACCCCGCATCCGTAAATCCCATTAATTACGTATATTATGACGTGTATAATAATTAAAGGGAGTAATATAGGTTTAAGGGTCTAAATGAACCCATTTAGGTTAGCCAATATTCAAAAATCCTAAACTTATAAATTCTGCCCAGGATCATTCTTAGCGTTCGAACGCCAGGATGAGCGTTCGAACGGTCGAACATTTTGCCTAGGCGTTCGAACGCCCATTGACAGCACATTGGGAGCGTTCGAACGGTAAGGCCAAAAACCCAAATTTCAAGTCTCGCATGTTTCGAACTGTAAGCAAGAGCGTTCGAACCCTGACCAAGCCAAATCCTTCTTAGCGTTCGAACGCCAAAAAGGAGCGTTCGAACGCCCACTGCGAAAACAGGAAAATGAAAAAGGGAACACGAACTTAAAATGGAGAAAACCACATGGGATCATTTCCCAACTCAACTTTCACAGCCACTCATATATACATATTTACTTCTTTACTTCCTTCACTCCCAATACACACACCCACGGTTGAGAGAGAGAGAGAGAGAGAGAGAGAGAGAGAGGAGAGGAAAGGAAGAGAAGAGAAGGGAGAAGAAAGTAAGAAAAGACTTGGGAAATCTCAAAAGGCTCCATAGTAAAGCTCAAGGGGAGCTTGGAAGGAAGGTATAACCACCAAAACTATATATATATGTGTGTTGTTATGTTAGGGTTTTAGAAAATTTAAATCCTAGATCCCTTATGATTGAATGGTTAGTTTACCTCCAT
>BRYF01000017.1:11777500-11780000 GCA_030159135.1 Actinidia polygama | reverse complement strand
CCAGCAGGGTTACTACAATCGTTGCCAATACCAGAATGGAAGTGGGAACACATCACAATGGATTTCGTAGTCGGACTACCGAACTCGCTACGAGGCTGTAATGCCATATGGGTTATTGTAGACCGTCTTACCAAGTCAGCGCATTTCTTGCTAGTGAAGACTACGTATTCATTGTCAAAATACGCGAACCTTTATGTGGCAGAGATTATACGACTTCATGGTATGCCTGTTTCGATAGTGTCGGATCGAGATCCGAGATTTACGTCTAAGTTCTGGAAAAGTTTACAAAGAGCTCTAGGCACTGAGCTAAACTTTAGCACCGCTTTTCATCCGCAGACGGACGGACAGTCGGAGAGAACCATCCAGACTTTAGAAGACATACTACGGCTATGCGTACTTGATTTCCAAGGAAATTGGGAAACACACTTACCACTCGTGGAATTTGCTTATAACAATAGTTTTCACGCAAGCATCGGAATGGCACCGTACGAAGGACTGTATGGGAGAAAATGTAGGTCGCCCGTATGTTGGACCGAAGTAGGAGAACGACAGGTATTAGGCCCAGAGATTGTCCAAATCACGACTGAAAAGATCAAAATGATTAAACAGAGATTACAGACTGCTCAGAGTCGCCAGAAGAGTTATGCAAATGTACGAAGGCGAGAGTTAGAATTTGAAGAAGGTGACCATGTGTTTTTGAAGGTATCTCCTTTCAAAGGGATAAGTCGCTTTGGTAAAAAGGGAAAGCTGAAGCCGAGATACATTGGACCGTTCCAAGTTCTTCAACGAATTGGAGCCGTCGCTTATCGTATTGCTCTTCCACTAGAACTTTCACACGTTCATGATGTCTTTCACGTCTCGATGTTACGGAAGTACGTCTATGACCCTACACACGTGATTAACCATTATCCTTTGGAAGTAAGCGAAGATTTAAGTTACGTCGAAAGACCGATCGAGATTGTTGATCGTCGTGACCAAGTTCTTAGGAACAAGGTCATACCTTTAATACGAGTGTTATGGCAGAATCACACGTGGAAGGAATCGACTTGGGAACGAGAAGATGAAATCCGAGATCGATATCCGTTCCTCTTTGCATGAACGTTATCATGAGATGAGGTGCGTTAATTCCACTTCACAATGTCAGTATTTATTTTCTATATTGTTTAACATTTCATTGATTCCAACTGCCCAAACATCTCGGGGAAGGCCGACTTGTTTTGGGTTAGTATAAACCAGATTACCTTGTTGTAGGCTGCTCCACTGAGAGGGCAGTAGAGGCAGTCGCAACGGGTTAAACCCTATCAAATATATTAGCTATAATGAATTAGACGTTCGATGAAGTAAAGGTTTTTATCAGAGTGAGCAGCGAAAGCATGATGGCGTTAGCCAAGTTTGAGGACAAACTTTTATAAAGGAGGGGAGAATGTAACACCCCGCATCCGTAAATCCCATTAATTACGTATATTATGACGTGTATAATAATTAAAGGGAGTAATATAGGTTTAAGGGTCTAACTGAACCCATTTAGGTTAGCCAATATTCAAAAATCCTAAACTTATAAATTCTACCCAGGATCCTTCTTAGCGTTCGAACGCCAGGATGAGCGTTCGAACGGTCGAACATTTTGCCTAGGCGTTCGAACGCCCATTGACAGCACATTGGGAGCATTCGAACGGTAAGGCCAAAAACCCAACTTTCAAGTCTCGCATGTTTCGAACTGTAAGCAAGAGCGTTCGAACCCTGACCAAGCCAAATCCTTCTTAGCGTTCGAACGCCAAAAAGGAGCGTTCGAATGCCCACTGCGAAAACAGGAAAATGAAAAAGGGAACACGAACTTAAAATGGAGAAAACCACATGGGATCATTTCCCAACTCAACTTTCACAGCCACTCATATATACATATTTACTTCTTTACTTCCTTCACTCCCAATACACACACCCACGGTTGATAGAGAGAGAGAGAGAGAGAGAGAGAGAGAGGAGAGGAAAGGAAGAGAAGAGAAGGGAGAAGAAAGAAAGAAAAGACTTGGGAAATCTCAAAAGGCTCCATAGTAAAGCTCAAGGGGAGCTTGGAAGGAAGGTATAACCACCAAAACTATATATATATGTGTGTTGTTATGTTAGCGTTTTAGAAAATTTAAATCCTAGATCCCTTATGATTGAATGGTTAGTTTACCTCCATTTTTGGATATTATAGTCTTCAAGAGTGAGTCTACATACCTTGGGACTCTAGGAAAGAAATGGAAAAGTTTGGATTGAATTTAGTAAAACTTTTAAAAACCAGTTACTGTTCATGTCACTGAACGCAGGGAGCGTTCGAACGCCCAAGAACAGCATTCGAACGGTCTAACGTTCGAACGCCCAGAAGAGAGTTCGAACGGCCAAGCGTTCGAACGCCACTAGAAGAACACTTTTGAGAGTTCGAACGCCAAGATCATTTTTAGGCAGAATTGACCTTTTTTCCCCTAAGGCTTAGTGAGTTTGACCAAGGTATGTTAAG
>BRYF01000017.1:11760000-11762500 GCA_030159135.1 Actinidia polygama | reverse complement strand
CTGGGTAACAGAAATTAGAAGAAGGGGAAAGATAAAGATGCCCACAAAATCACTAGTAAGCTTCGATAGGGTTTGTTTTTGCCTTCAAAACTCTATTTTTTCTCTCTTTCACAAGCTTTCTAAATGCTATCTCTCTCTTGTCTCTCGGATGGAAGAAAAGGAAATGAAATAAAATAACCTAAAATGCCCTTTTATACTGCCCAGTTTTCCTATGGGCGTTGGAATGCCCCAGTTTTTGCCTAACGTTGGAACGCCTGGGCAAAAATTATTTATGTGCTCTCTGGACATTCGAACGTGATGTTCCAACCCCTAGCAAGAATCCAGAGCGTTCGAACGTTGCGTTCCAATGCCAGGCAAAAATCCAGAAAAAACTTTTCAAAATAATTTCGTGAAGAAATTATCAACTAATATACAAACGTAACTTATCAAAAATTACCAAAACTACCAATAAAGAGATCTAAACAAGCTCGCCCACCCCCCAACTAAGAGGTTGCATTGTCCTCAAAGTGACAAAATCAACATGAAAACTAGGGACAGAAACCTAAAGGGGCGGGGACAACAAAAATTGATTTCCTTCTTAACCTCACACCGAAATTGGTAGATCAATGAGATCCATGCAATCCACTTTACCGCGGAAGTGTTCAAAATAGGGCTTTAACCTTCGCTCATTGACTTTAAAAGGTGTGCCATTCTTTGGATTTTGTACTTCAATGGTCCCATAAGAAAAAATTTCTTTGATCAAATAAGGACCCGACCATTTACTCCTCAACTTTCCCGGAAAGAGATGCAACTGGGAGTTGTAGAGTAAAACCTTTTGACCAGCATAAACTTTTTTACGTTGAATGTGTTGGTCATGACAAATTTTCATTTTAGCCTTCGAAATTTTTGCATTTTCATACGCATCATTGCGTATTTCTTCAAGTTCGTTCAATTGCAACTTACGATGGTCTTCGGCTTCACCCAACCCTTCATTATATTGTCGAATCACCAAATATGCCTTGTGTTCAACCTCAACCGGGAGGTGACAAGCTTTTCCATACACAAGATGATATGGCAAGGCACCAGGAATGGTTTTGTAAGCCGTTCGATAGGCCCACAAATCATCAATTAAGCGCATAGACTAGTCTTTTCGAGACGGATTAACCGTATTTTCTAAGATGGTCTTGATTTCTCGATTGGCTAATTCGACTTAGCCTTGAGTTTAAGGATGGTAAGGTAAGCCTACCTTATGCACAATGCCGTATTTTCTCATGAGCACCCCCATTGGCTTGTTACAAAAATGGGAGCCACCATCACTTATGATGGCTCGAGGCATACCAAATTGGGAGAAAATGTATTCTTTTAAGAATTTGACCACAACTTGATAATCATTGGTCCATGCAAGGATAGCCTCTACCCACTTTGAAACGTAATCAACGGCTACTAAAATGTAAAGATACTCAAAAGAACTAGGAAATGGTCTCATGAAATCGATGCCCTAACAATCAAATACTTCCAAAATGAGAATAGGATTAAGGGGCATCATTTGTTTCCTAGTAAGGCTACCTAGCCTTTGACATCTATCACATGCTAAACAAAAAGAATGAACATCTTTGAACATTGTTGGCCAGTATAGTCCGCTTTGTAAAATCTTGGCCACTATTATCTTTGATGAAAAATGGCCTTCACAAGCTTGACAATGACTAAATCCTATTACACTGTGGACTTCATCAGGTACACATCGCTTAACAACCTGATCTGAACAATATTTGAACAAATAAGGCTCATCCCAAAAGAATTGTCTCACTAGCCGAAAAAATCTTCTCTTGTCTATTGAAGACCAATGAGGAGGTATTGCTTTTGTGGCCAAATAGTTGGCCACATCAGCATACCATGGTGTAAAGGCTTGGTTCACTATGTTGCAAGACATAAGTTGTTCATCGGGGAAGGTTTCACAAATAGGAGAATCATCTTCTGCAAGATGTTCAAAAAGGAGGCGCGATAAATGATCCGCAATAACATTTTCCACTCCCTTTTTGTCTCGAATTTCAAGATTGAATTCTTGAAGAAAGAGAATCAACCCAATCAATCTAGGCTTTGCATCTTGCTTGGTTAAAAGGTACTTAATGGCAGCGTGGTCAGTGAAAACTATCACTTTCGACCCCACTAAGTACGATCGAAACTTATCCAAAGCAAAAACATTGGCTAACAGTTCCTTCTCGGTGGTGGTATAGTTCACTTGAACTTCATTCAATGTTTTGCTCGCGTAATGGAGCCCATGAGGTAGCTCATTTCTTTGGCCTAGAACGGCCCCTATAACAAAGTCACTAGCATCGCACATTAATTCAAATGGTAGGGTCTAATCCGGAGGTTGGATTATGGGAGTTGTAGTCAAATGGTTTTTCAATTTGTCAAATTCTAGTTGACAAGATGAAGTCCATTCAAATGGCGCGTCTTTTGCCAAAAAAGCACACAGAGGCCTCGAAATGGCACTAAAGGACTGAATGAAACGTCAGTAAAA
>BRYF01000017.1:11742500-11750000 GCA_030159135.1 Actinidia polygama | reverse complement strand
CGTGTGGTGGTTTTCGGTTGTGTTCTCGACTTCTATGAGCTTAGAATTGCACGAGGAACACAATGGTGTGTTTAAACATCAAATCTGAACAGATTTTCCTTTGACAGAAATTGAGAGGTTACGGAAAACGCAAGAATCAGAGGTAAAAAAAGACAAAAATCGAAGAACGGAGATAGAAAATCATGGCTCTGATACCATGTTAATATATATAAATATATATATATATATACATAAATAGCTTCAATCAATACTTCCATTTAGGAAGAAAAGCTGCTATTTAATTCAAAAGGACTGTTCAAAAGTCATTATTTACTATTCACTATTAATGTTTTTCACCAAAAGCTGATCTACTGTTCCCTTTCTCTTTTCCACCGAAAGCGGACAGGCACACCTTTCTAGCACTAGTCAAGGGATACGATCCGTGTTTCATAGTCAAAAGGAGATTCTCTAATGAAGTCTCTCTGCCTATTTAAAGAAATGAAGTCTTCAGATGATGAGGAGGCAAAACCCAGAGAAAACTTCTCTTACCTTCGTCTCAACTGCACCTATTTATCTATTTATCCCTTCCCTTACATTTACTCATGTATACAAGTTGCTCGAGTTATTTCCAGTAAAACATCAGTCAACAATTGTGAGACCCTAAACTCTAATCTCATAATTAGTCATGCATATATATGGTGATTATGTTAATTAACATGGTTTATTGAGTAGTGTGAATTAGTTTGGGGTTAAAATGAGATTATTAAACTATTGTTGATAAACTTTATGGGTTAAAGTATAAAAATTAAAAAGTTATGGGTTCAAACGTAATTAGGAAAAACTAACTTGGGATTAAATTGAAAGATTTAGAACTTTTGAGATTAAATTAAAGAAGACATTAAAGTTGGAGGGAAAAAATATAATTTTATAAAGTAAATTGTGTATGTGTGCAAGTGCATGGTGGTGCACGTGTGTGTGTGTGTGAGGAGAGAGCTACTGGCAGTAGCTTTCATAAAACAAAAACGAAAACGAAAAACAAAACAAAAACAGAAGAAGAGGCAAGCAAAACAGAGAGGAAGAGAGAACCGAGAGAGAAGGAGGAAGAGAGAGGAAGAGAGAACCGAGAGAGAGAGGAAGGAGGAAGAGAAGAACAAAAAGGAGAAAAAAATCAAACAATTGAAGGTGAGTTTTTCAATTGTAGGTAACTTATTTTCTTTTAATTTATTGATTTTTATGATAATATATTGAGAATTTATTATATATGAATTACAATTTAGTGTTTATATATGTTTATGTATACATATACAAAGTTGTAGAATTTAGAATGGGATTGGAGAAAGAGGAGAAACAAACAGAACCCAAATTGAAGCTTCTGCGCAGCTTTAATGGCTGACCCAAGGCTGGAAATTATCCAGTGTGGTCAAGCCATGGTCTTACGGTGTACCCTAGTTAAAAATTGGTCAATCGGATGAATTTTTAGTCGTGTGAATAGTCATTTTCTAGGTTTTTCAGTGTTCCGGATCCAATTATAGCGTCATTTTAACCTAATTCTAAAGTTAAAATAATGTGTTACGTAAAAGTGGTAATTGATAGTTATAACGAGTATGGTTGATGACAATCAACGGTGAAAACTTGTCCAATTGCCTTAAATTTTTAATAGAGTGTAATGATTACCATTTAATGAGAATCTATCGGATTAAATTATTAATTATAAGCTTGAGTTGTATAAATTGTATTTGTGTACTGATAAATTATAACTAACAGGAGTTAAAGAAGGAGAAGGGTCTTCAAGGCAATCTCAGGCGTGATTTGACTACAGTGTGTGTGCAGTGACAGGTGGGGATAATACAGATAGTCTTATTCATATTGAATTGATTGACCTTGATATATATTGATGATGACATACATATGAGGTGGCATTGCATATTGTATGCCAATGAATTGCATAGAGGAAGGCTTAGTCATGAGGGACTAGCCTAAGGAATGTGTCAGTAGGGGCATTCCTTGATAACGAGCCATCATACATTGGGCCAACGTTATCTAAATTTGCACGCACATGTGAGTGATGCATCATTGCATTGTTGATTCATATTTATCGCATTGATGCACTCTATTGCTGAATTTTTGTGATACATGAGATTACTTTATCATTCTTTATGAGTTGATTATCTGTCGTGAGCATGTTGATTATTAGCTCACACCCACACATATTGTTTTGACAGGTGAGACTATATGATTAGCAGTCTGGTTCACTGGGGTCATGGTCCTAGACATGGAGTCCTTCCTGATTGTGGTTAGTTGTCACTGGAAGAACTTAGGACAGTTCTTGCTTTTGTACAGTATCATCTGGTTTTGTAATGATTGTGTAAACATTTATGTTTTATGTTTTTCGTATGGTGTTGGCTTTAAACCTAAAGTGTAGGGGTGTATATGTTATTTTGTGAAGTTTGGTTTTAAATTTCTAGTAAATGAATGATTATGTATTAAATGTGTGATGAGTATCAGGTGTCGTACGCAGGCATGGTGACCTGTGCGATCACATCCCGCCTAATTACGCATTGATTATGACTGATTAGGTTGGGGCTGTGACAACAATTGTAAGTTTTGATAATTATTCAAAGTTTATTCAAAGCTATTTTCTAATTATCATCATCCGCCTTCACGGCTAGTTTTATGATTTCATCTCTTGTTTATTTAATACTTGCTTTTTATGCTTATTTACTTGTTTTCTTATTATTGTGCTGCTTGTTCCATCTTTATGGTATCAGAGCCAAACCTGGTTGTTGAGTCTTATTGAAAGAGTTAACGCATTCAGTTTGTTCATCTCTTTTCTTAGAAAAGTCATTTGCTAAATTTCTTTTGTTATCCTTTTGTGTTCTTCCATTTTGCAAGTACCCACCTTACCTCTTGTCCCAGGATCCAGTGTAAACCCAGGCAGATTGGTGTAAGACCCGGCAGATAGGATAGGGAAGCTCAACATAGGGTATGCGTGAAAGCAGGATAGGTGAACAACACGAAAATGATAACCAAAGTAAATTAAGTAAATTTCTTTAAAGAAAAGAGTCATGAATCGATTGTTTAGGAGTAACTCTTCAGTCAGCTCACGGTCTTCTTTGACTACTATACCATTCCAAGATACTGATAATATAGTCAATGAAGAAGAACATGAGTATCAAGATCTTGATCTTGATCTTAGTAACTGGAACATACCTAAGATCCCTGTTAAAGAAATTTATAAAACTAGTTTTCTCCAGTCATTTTTTAAAACTGATATGAAAGTCAAAACTGTTGAACAAGTCTATGCTTTAACAAAAGAATATGAGACTTGTAGTTTATTAAACAAAGAGTCTATTAAAAAACATAGATCTCGTGGTCACAACTTTATTCACATAGGATTAATCCAAGTTGCTGTTAAACCATTAACTACTAAAGAAATTAATTCATCTATATTAATTGGTCTCAGAGATGCTAGATTTCGAGATTTCAAAACTAGTATCATGGGAGTTCTTGAGTCAAGTCTACATGATGGACCTGTTCACTTTAATTGCTTTCCAGACTTTACACTGAGTCTGAGTGATCCGCACATATTGAAAGCAGTCACTCTAAATATTAAAACTTCAGGAGAATTTAATAACATGATTGAAGGTAGTCATTCAGTTGCATTAATTTATAGAATTTACTATAAATGTATGAAAACCAACCTAAATGTTCATGCTTTGATTAAAAGTCCTAGTGGTCAAACCTTACTTATACAAAGTAGTACTAATAATGCTAATTTCAGGATACCTAGGCCAATAATTTGGAATGACATTAATCTACCAGAAGATTGGTTAGTCACTAATGAAAGTTACCAAGGTAAAATACAAAATGATACTAATGATTTAGATTATATACAGCAATATCTAGATGGCACAATCAGGATAAGCTTTAAAGATTTAAGAATGAATAATAAAATGAGAGATCCTTCTAGACGTAGCTTTGATAACAGAAGTATAGCAAGCACGTCTAATACTTCAAGAAACGGGAAAAATATTCCTTCTAGACACAGTCTTGATGAAAGGAGTATAAACAGTCATAAAAAAGATACATCTATTGTTGACCCATTAGAAACTAAGGTCAAATTACAAGGAGTAGAATCCTCACCCCAAGTTAGTAAACCTAAATATTCAACACACCCTAAATTTGGTGAAGAAGAAGAAGAGGAGTCTTCTCAAGGATCACCTACACAAACAGATTTTGAAAAAACACTAAGACTAAAAAAGTCATTGAACAAAATAATTATACAAATCAATGTCTGACAACCATAGGTAAACAATTAGATAAAATTGAAAGTAAAATCGATGACACAAGAGCCACATTTAGTAAAGCAAACACTTCGTTAGATTCCCCTCTGACAAATTTACCTAGTAACAGAAGTAAATTGGGTCTAACCCTTAACAAAAAAGATAATAAAAATATCAAAAAATTAGAGGAAATGTTTAAGGAGGAAGGATCTTCAGTTAAAGTCATTAATAAAAATGAAATACAACAGATAGATAGCTCCTCGATTACTGAATCCTCATCTACAAATGATGATTTGAGACAATTAGAAAGTCAGTTTAATGTTAATAAACTAAATTATAAAAATAAACCTTGTAACAATACGTCTATTTCAAAGAATTGGTATACAAGACCAACCCCTCCTGATCTTCAATTTGAAGAAAGAAACTTTGATAACCAGTTCTATGTAGAAGCTAAGAAACTTTATGAATGGAATATTGATGGTCTTAGTGAACATAGTATATTACAAAAACTACATCATTTATCCATGGTTGCCAATAGTTACTTAACTAACTACTCAGATTATACACAATTTGATATTGTTGAGTTACTAGCTTCTGGTTTCACTGGAATGTTAAAATCTTGGTGGGACAAGTATCTCACAGAAGAGTCATGAGAGAAAATTAAAAATGCAATTTAGTTAGATGAAAACAATCTTCCTATCTTTGATGAGGATATTGGAATGAGAAGACCTGATGGAGTAAACACATTAATATATACCATAATAAAATATTTTGTTGGAACGCCTAGTGATATTCATTCAAGGATACATGATCAACTTAGTAACCTTAGTTGTCTTACGCTTAGTGATTTCAGATGGTATAAAGATGTATTTACGTCAAGAGTCATGTTAAGAGATGATTGTACAGAATCATTTTGGAAAGAAAAATTCATAAATGGTTTATCGAGTCTCTTTGCCCACAAGATAAGAGATGTCCTTAGTCAACCTACAGAAAAAATAGAATACGAACAATTAACCTATGGAGATATAATAAGCACTATTCAAAAAGAAGGATTGAGAATGTGTATTGATATAAAAATTAGTAAACAAGCTAAAAGTGATAAAAACAAGGCTAAATATGAATTAGGTAATTTCTGTGAATGGGGACACCCAAACATTATGAGAGATTTACCTGGTCATAAAATCCAATATAATTACTATGACTATATGGACGCTTGGTTCAAAATAGTCCTCTACCAAAATGAGACTTTTTCTCATTCTTGGTTCTTCTCTTTTGATAAGTATTTCAAGTCAAATGCAGTTCCTTCTTGGTTCCTTCGTTGGTGGCAACAACATGGAGCCATTAATGAAATCATTCCTTCTGATTTACTTGATCAAGTCACTTTTTTCTCTTCCTGTTTTAAGGTCAATGCCCATATGAGTCAGTTTTCCAAGTTGTTTCTTTTTATGTCTAAATACAAAGTCCCTTGGATTTTCAAGTGACAATATTATATTTCTAATAATATAATTAATCGTCAATTATCTGTTAAATGGTGGAATGGATTCAAAACACACCGAATCATCGACCAAGTCAAACAGGAGTTAGTTCCCAGTCAGAGCTCCTACTCCCATACAGCAGATCCCAACTGCTCCACAGGTCACCAGTCAACAGGAAACCCAAGTCAAAGAGGAGAGCCCTGCTTCCAGCTCAAAAATCTCCAGATCCAAGTCAAAGCACAAGTCAGAGAAAAAAGAATTACTAAGAGTTGCTAAGCTGTTTCTTGCTCAAGCACAAGAATCAGAGGTTGAAGAATCAGATGATTCCAATCACTCAGTCGATTCTGAAGCCTCAATTAGTCATTCCCAGTTTGCTCAAGACCCTTTTGCATAAATAGCTTCAATTTCTGCATCCAAGATTGAGCTATTTCAAAATAAATTCAGATTCCTAGGTTATAACATATACCAAGGAACCTTCATTCCCATTAACAGGTCAATTCTTTTTGCTGATAAATTTCCTGATGAAATTTTTGATAAAAATCAGTAACAGAGGTTCTTAGGATCCCTCAATTACATTGCAGATTTCTATAAAGACCTTAGGAAAAAGTGTCAACCCCTTTTTGAAATGTTAAAAGATAATCCTCCTCCTTGGTCTTATATTCACACCTCCATTGTTCAAGAGTTGAAGAAATATGTCAAGTTTTTGCCCTGTCTCGGCATTCTTACTACCAATTCATTCAAAATTATTCAAACTGATGCCTCTGATATTGGTTATGGAGGTATTCTTCTGCAAAAAGTCGGTCCAGGGTCCCCAGAACAGATTGTCTGTTTCCATTCTGGTATCTGGAACAAAGCACAAAGTAATTACAGTACTATTAAAAAAGAGATTCTATCAATTGTTTTGTGTATATCTAAATTCCAAGATGATATACTTAATCAAAAGTTTTTAGTCAGAGTTGATTGCAAAAGTGCTAAATATGTTTTATTAAAAGATATTCAAAATATAGCTAGTAAGCAGATATTTGCTAGATGGCAAGCCATCTTAAGTATTTTTGATTTTGATGTAGAATATATCAAAGGTAGTCAAAATTCAATTCCTGATTTTCTTACTAGAGAATTTTTACAGGAAAAACCTTAACCCCTTGATATGCCTATACCCACTAGTCATTACAGAACCCGGATTTCCCTCTACAAAAAACTAGTCAAGACCCTTTGGGACCAAGTTGAAGACTGTCTCCTTGTTAATGATTTAGACGAAATTGGCTGGCATCTTACCAGGATCTTTGCCCTGGAAAGAGAAATTATTTATCTTAACAATTACTTATTCATCCTGAGTTGTAGTTAACCTGTCTTTCATTCTCTGCAGATGCCTCCAAAAAAGTCAGAATCCAGGCAACTAATACTTGCCCCTAGTCAACAACCAAAAAGCCCAGTTGATTTATTAAACAGATACCAGGTTTTAGGAACTGTTCCTCAACCAAGCTACCAGTCAGCCTTGGTCTCTGATCCCTTTTTAGCCAGTCCATCAATTGCAATCGATCAATCAAGTCAACCCATTACTCAAACCAAATACCAGTCACCTGCTACTAGGACAGACTATGTAGTCAAAACCTCTATTCACATTTTCCATATTGAGCCAATCCACAAGAATATTCGTGATCCCATTGAAATAGTCAAATCCTTCCTTCCGAATGGATGGCACTTCATTCCCACTCATCTTGAAAAAACCTTATCCTTTTACAAAGATATCCTATTCAACCACA
>BRYF01000017.1:11677500-11690000 GCA_030159135.1 Actinidia polygama | reverse complement strand
TTTTAAAATGAATTCATTTTTAAGTAGCAAACTCTTCGATGGTTCTCATTTAACCCAGTCTGTTTACCCTCCCTCTATTTCCTTTCATGCCAAGCCATTATACATTTTTGGAAAAGAAGGCGATGAAAACAAAACTGAGTCATCAAAAGACAAAACAAAACAAAAATGAGCTTATTAATTATAAAGAAAAAAGTGAGCAAGCGAGGAAACAATAATTAAAAATAAAAAAATAAAGAAATTTTGAAAATAGAATTAATTTCTAACTTTATTTTTTCGATTAACTTTCCATACTAGTAGAAGCCAAATAGAGGAACTTCCCTGTATCTTTATTTTCTCGTATTAGGTGGGTATTCATTTTTTATGGTTAGAGCCCATTGAATGAGTCCAGTTCGTCTTTCTTCTATATTGTATACTGGGAAATTAGAGGTCAATATCACACAAATACAGTGATTACATATAGTATGTAGTGGATGGATGAGTTTAATTACCCACCGCAGATCCCTCTCAATCCCCGCTCCTGAAAATAACCCTTCTCGCCTACCTCGTCAGTCTGGTGACGAAGTATCCCAAAGTCATCATAGCACTGGTCGAGTCGGGCGACATCGATCTCCCACACCTCGTCCCCGACGCGAAAGGAGTGACTTGACAGAGTCCCAATCTAGCCGAGCTCATGAGATTGAAGGCGGGAAAGTCAGAAGAGGAAGATCTCCTCCCCGAAATGACCAGACGCCTAGACGTCGAAGTCCTTTCACCTCCCAAAAGATCAGGGATCTAGACGCCCACCTCGACGCCATCAACATAGGGGCAAGCGCTCTAGTAACCGTATATGCTTTGATCAAGTAAACTGAGCCTCCGTTCACAAAAAGGGTGTTGAGAGTCAGGGTTTCCTCCAAGTTCAAGCTACCCAGTCAGCTCGGAACCTACAAAGGCAAAACGGATCCCATGGACCATTTAGATTCGTACAAGAGGTTGATGTCGCTCCAAGGTTGTTTAGACGAGGTAATGTGCAAAGCATTCTCTGCCACTTTAAAAGGGTCAGTGAGGTCATGGTTTAGAAAACAACATCCGGGGACTATCGACTCGTTCGGCGACCTGAGCAAGCTTTTTGTCGCCAACTTTATGAGCTGCCTCTCATCTCTTCACCATTCACTAGAGGGAAACGGAAAGTTTGAAGGATTACGTAAAGCGGTTCAACCAAGTTGTCTTGGAAGTGGAGGACCCCAGTGACAAGGTAGTGAATATGGCCATGATGGAAGGACTTTGCCCCGGTCCACTTTTGACTCCCTCTCTAAGAGTGTACCTGAGACTTTGTCGATTCTCTAAAGCAAGGCTAACAAGTATATCGCCACGGAAGAATTAGCCAAAGCAAAACGGAGACGACGAGGGAAAGAAGATCACAAGAGGAATGGCTTGACACAAGGCGATCCGATTGCAGGGAGGAAACAAGGAGCAAAAAATCCGATCGAGGTTTGGGGCGAGCAAACGAAAGGCGTCCTCGTACTCCACGTCGCTGCCCAGAAATGATTTGCCCCCTTTGAATACTCCCATCGCTCAAGTACTCACCGAGATTAAGAATGAAGAGTTCGTCAAATGGCCCAAAAAAATCAAGATCGATCCTCGGAAGAGAAATAAGAACAAGTATTGTGAATTCCACCGGGACCACAACCATAACACGAAAGACTGCTTCCATCTGAAGGAACAAATCGCCGACCTTATCAAGAGGGGATATTTGAGAAAATATGTAGTTGATCACCCGCCTCACCACTCGCCGGAAAGAAGATATGGCGATAACAAACCGACTGTAAGTGATACACAAGTAATTCATGGTGGATTTGGATCTGGTGGATGCACGAATTCTTCTAGAAAGAGGCATGCTAGGAGCGCCAATGGGCGAGCTGAAGAAGAAATCTACAACCTCTCCTCGCATGTCGTTGATGCTCATCCACCTACCACCTTCAACAATGATGATCTAAGAGGCCTACACCTTCCCCATGACGATGCCTTGGTCATATCAGCCGTCATCACCAACTTCAATGTTCAGCGAATCTTGATCGATAATGGGAGCTCGGCGAATATCTTGTTCATCTCGGCGTTTGAGAAAATGAAGATCGGAATAGATAAACTCCATCCCTTCCATACTCCACTTGTAGGTTTTGGAGAAAATATGACCCACCCGCTTGGATGGATCAAATTGCTGATAAATTTGGGAATGGAGCCATACCAAACCACCGTTTGGTAGGACTTCATCGTCGTAGATTGTCCTTCGCCTTACAATGTAATTCTAGATCGCCCTACCTTGGGAGGGGGTAAGGCGATCACCTCAACCTACCACTTAAAGATGAAATCCCCACTTCTCCGGGGGTGGGCGAGATAAGAGGCAACCAGAAAGTGGCGAGGCAGTGCTTCATTTCAGCCATGAAGACCGAAGTCTCCCCAATTCCAAACAATCAATAGCAATTACAGATCGCCGATGTCAAGATGGAGCCTCTAATGGACAAGGTAGAACTGGTTGTTTTGGTTGATTCCCGAAAAATCAAAAATACCAAACCCCTTGAAGAAGTCGCTCCAATCTCCATACACTCAAAATATCCAGATCGCCATGTTATGATTAGTACGAAACTGACCGACGAGCTGCGTTCTGCCCTAATAGAATTCTTGAAGAAAAACTTTGATGTCTTTGCTTGGTCACAAGGCGATGTTCCTGGCATTGACCCCCAAGTTGCCATGCATAAACTATTCCCCAATCTAGACTATCCCCTAGTTTGCCAGAAGCGAAGAAAATTCGCCCCTGAACGCCTGAAGGTCATCAAAGAAGAAGTGGCAAAGCTCGTTAAAGTCAACGTCATCAAGGATGCCCATTATTCGGAGTGGCTCGCCAATATTATCGTCACCCCTAAGAGAGGGGAAGTGGAGAGTATGCGTTGACTTCACCGACCTGAACAAGGCGTGCCTAAAAGACAGTTTTTCTTTACCAAATAAATTTTATGGACGCCTTCTCCGGGTATCATCAGATCAAAATATTTTCTCCCGACGTGTAAAAGACTTCTTTCATCACAGAGCGAGGGTTATATTACTATAAGGTCATACCGTTCGGATTAAAAAATGCTAGGGCGACGTACCAAAGATTGGTAAACAAAATATTCAAAGAACTGATCAGAAATACAATGGAAGTATTATTGATGACATGCTAGTCAAAAGTCTCAGGGCATCAGACCACACAGCTCACCTGGAGGAAGCGTTTGGCATCCTACGAAAACACTTGATGATGTTGAACCCTTCAAAGTGTATTTTCGTAGTATTATCTGGAAAATTCCTTGAATTTCTAGGGACCAAACGTGGAATCGAGGCAAACACAGATCAAATTCAGGCCTTTCTCAACATGAGAACACCCACGATTATGCACGAGGTGCAGCAACTAACTGAGCGAGTTGCCGCCCTTATCAGGTTCGTCTCTAAACAGTCAACAAGTGTCTCCCATTCTTTCAAATCCTGAGAAAAAATAAGACCTTCTAGTGGAATGAAAGATCAAAGACAACATTTCAGCAACTGAAGGAGTATCTCGGCTCGCTACCCCTACTTACTATTCTGACCACGGGTGAGGAATTATTTGTATACCTCTCCATCTCGCCAATAGCAGTAAGTGCGGTGCTGATCAGGGAAGAAGAAAAAAATTTAGAAACCAATATATTATGTCAGCAAAGTCCTAATGGGAGCTGAGACTAGATATCTGAAAATCGAGAAGCTCGCCTATGCCCTCCTTATCATCGCTAGGAAACTTCGCCACTATTTCCAAGCACATCCGATTGCTGTGATAACTGATCAACCATTAAAGCAAATTCTCCAATGACTTGAAACCTCGGGAAGACTCCTCAAATGGTCCATAGAGCTTAGTGAATTCCACATGAATTACAAATCAAGAATGGCGATCAAAGGCCAGGCCTTAGCCAATTTTATTGTTGAATTCACGTATGACATCGCCCAAGAACCCGGGGATGACCCTGAGGTGGAAACCATCGAACAACCAAACTCAGATGAAGACTTCGCCAGATGAAAACTATTCGTGGACGGGTCTTTAAATCAGCATGGATGCGGTGCGGAACTTATCCTAAAAACTCCCTTAGGCGAGCACATGGAATATGCCATTCGTATAGGGTTCAACACCACTAATAACGAAGCCGAGTATGAAGCTCTCCTCATCGGACTCAGAGTTGTAACTGATTTGGGAGTAGATTCTCTAGACGTCTTCAGTGATTCCCAATTGGTGGTAAATCAAGTCCAATGAGACTACCTCGCCAAGGATACGAAAGTGATGGCCTACCTAGATGAAGTAAAGGCCATGCTAGGGAAAATAAAAGATTTCAAAATTCACTAAATCCCAAGAGAAGAAAACAGGAAAGCCAATGCTTTGGCTAACCTCGCCTTAGCCTTTGACTTCATCTCAGAAAGGAATATACCCCTGGAATTCTTGGCCAACCCGAGTATTGAGGTAGCCAAATCAATCTGTCCAATAGACTTCAGACTGACATGGATGGATGACATCACTACATATCTCCAAATGAGAAAGTTGCCACAAGATAAGCTGCAAACTCGCCGGATCCAGTATATATCAGCAAAATTTTGCATCCTCAATGGAACCTTATACAAGAGGTCCTTCTTTGGTCCTCTCCTAAGATGTCTCCGACCTGAAGAGGCAAATTACGTCACGAGAAAAATTCATGAAGGTATCTGAGGAAATCATTCAGGAGCAAGATCACTTGTAAAGAAAGCAATTAGATAAGGCTACTTTTGGCCTCGAATGGAGCACGATGCAGCAACATATATCAAGAAGTGTGACAAGTGCCAGAGATTTGCCCCCATAAGTCACCTCCCTCACACTGAAATGGTATCAATCACCAGTTCATAGCCGTTGCCCCAAGCTCCATTGCAGAGGAAGTTCTTGATCGTCGCCATCGACTACTTCACCAAGTGGATAGAGACAGAACCTCTTGCCAAGATCACTAAAAAGAACACAAGGAATTTTATGTAGAAGAGCATCATATGCCGATTCAGAATTCCAAAAGTCCTCATCTCGGATAACGCCAGGCAATTCGACAACGACGTATTCAAACAGTTCTACTCGGACCTTGCCATCTCACATCATTTCTCTTTGCCTGGGCATCCTCAAGCGAATGGCCAAGTAGAGGTTACTAATAGAACCATCCTGAGGAACTTAAAAACAAGATTAGAAAGATCCAAAGGGGAATGGGTGAAACACCTACCAAGTATCATTTGGGTAACACGACGAGTAGGATTCCAACGGGTGAGACACCTTATTATATGGTCTATGTAACAGAATTAGTTATACCTGTCGAGATCAGAATGCCAAGTTTCAGAACCTCAAATTTCAGTAGAGAGAATAATGAAACCGAGCTAAGACTCAATCTCGATCTCCTGGATGAAAGGAGAGAAAGGGCTGAAGTACTCCAAGCAACTTATAACTTATAAATATCAAGTTGCCAGATACTACAATCAGAGGGTTAATCACAGGTCCTTTCTGTCAGGCGATCTAGTCCTACGAAAGAACACACTGTCTACAAAAGAATCAAATGCAGGGAAGCTCGAACCTATATGGGAAAGCCCTTACAAAGTTGTCATGGTATCCCGACTAAGGACTTATTGGCTGGAAGACATAAATGGGAGGGCACTCCCTCAACCTTGGAACGCCAAACACTTAAAAAAATACTACCAGTAAATCTTATGATTGCCATGATATTTTTTCAGGATTTCCTGTAATAAATAGCCAATTTTAATAAAATTTCTCCTATTTATTTTTATCACCAAGTTTAGATTTTATTTCGCCAATATCAAGATCGCCAGTTCGTTACATACGACGTAGGCATCTTGATCGCCATGAGAGATTTCGCCAATATCAAGATCGCCAGTTCGTTACAAACGACGTAGGCATCTTGATCGCCATGAGAGATTTTGCCAATATCAAGATCTCCAGTTCTTTACAAACGATGTAGGCATCTTGATCGCCATGAATGATTTCGCCGATATCAACATCGCCAGTTCGTTACAAACGACAGAAATCTTGATCGCCATTATGGATGATGCCAAAAATAATTACAAGACTTATTTAAGAAACTACTAATATTGAGACTTTTTCATTCGAAAATGGCATCATGATCACCACTGTTGTTGTTGCCATTATCGAAGTTCGAGTTTCACTTACGACAGAACGTCGCCATTTGTCATTCCAGTTTACTTCGCCATTTAAAAGTTCGAATAAATTAGGAAGGCGTTTCACCATTTTCTAAAAACATGAAGTTCTCAAATAAAAACATACACCACGAAGAGCGAGGAACAAAAGAGTATTCATTGAAAAGAAGAGTACAACTGGTCATTACAAAAATTGAGGGAAGAAAATTATTACAAGGCTTTGGGGGATTGGCGTCGCCCGATCCCCCATCTTGCTTTTTCTTCTCTCTCTCTCCTTTCTTTCTGCCTCCTCCCTTTCCCTCTCTTCATCCTCTTCCTCAAGCAAGTCGTTGTCCAAGCTTAATTTCTCCAAATCTACGGGAAGGTCGGGATGTTTATGTCAAAGCTGTCGAGTGCAGAAATCGAAACCCTCGCCGAAATACTGAGAAGCCTCTTTTTCCACCTCCTCGGTGAATTCCGACGAGGCCTTGAACTCTTTCACGGCACTCTCCTTGGCGCGATCCAAGCTTACCCTTAGATCTCCGATTAAGATCCCCGCCTTATTGAGATTCTTGGTGATAGAATCCCTCTCCTCCTTCGTTTTGGCAAACTCCTCCATGGCCTAATGCTCCCTAGCTTGAGACTCGGCTAATTGCCTCTCTAGGTCCCCCGAAAGTTGTGTAAGCCGAGCCACCTCGTCATCCAATAAGGCAGCCCGACCTTGGTGAAGGAAAGATTCCTCCGACGCTTCCCTGCCTCGCACAACAACAGAAGCTTCGAACACGAGCGCCTGCAAAAGAGCGATTTTTAGCATGCCCCCCAAAAAACGGAGGCAACATGATACCTGACCCAGGGCGTGGAAGAACTTTGTAACCGTATGATCGGTGGTTAGCCGTTTCACCCTCTCCTGGTCAGCAAGGGGAATCACCCCGCTGAGAATCTTCTCGGCGACTGAGGGACTCACCAAAAAAGATATCCCTGGTCCCTGGATCGCGGCAGGATTTCTCGAGGTGCCCTCCCCGGATTTTGGAAGAGGAGTACCAGTCGAGCTTGTCGCCTGACTGGGCCTCGCAGCTTTCTTTGCCCGGGCATCAGGGCAGTTTCTTTACCCTTGGAATCGTCTGCGACCTCATCCTACTTCCTAGGCGAGCTGGGTGATTCATCTCGGGGATGCTTCTCGTCGATCACCATCCCCTTCATGGAGGTGGACTTTGCCACGAACTTTGTCGTACTCTCGCCTTTGGACTTTGAAACGTTCTCGCCAATTTTCTTGAGGCTGATTCTTCTCGACATGGCTAACAACAAAAAAACGCCATTATTGCACTAATGTAAAGCTATTACTCCTCAATTACTCGTAGATCCCGAGATCCATCTCGGCATCTCATGTAGAGGGGCTACTGATGTGGGATGAAATATTTGCTAAGTCGAGTACATCACCTGAGTATTTACCTCGTCGTGATTCTAGATAATCCTGATCGCCCACCATATGATTGCCATGCAATCACGTCGTTAGAGTATGAAAATGAGTTATCTCTAGGTCGCCATCAGGCGAGGTTATTAACATCTCTAGACAATAGACCGTCTCTATACGAACTCCATCTCCGCAAGGATTCTATCTCCACTGGGATACTATCTCTGGAAGAGGTTCTTTCCTTCACAACAACCACAAATTATGGGATGCCCTCCAGATGTCAGATCTCCCTATTAAATCTCCTATATCTTTGGGATATATTGCCATACTTAGCCATCCGAGGATCACGCTGCAGTTTTCTCACACGGCTCTCCATTCTCCATCTATATAAAGGCTGCTCCCCTAACATTATGAGGTACGAAACACAATATTAACTCTGGCACAAACGGATAGCTCTGTTTGTTCATTACTTAGCTTTTGATCTCCTTAGTCTGATTCGCACGCCGGATGGGTTTTGAGCAACCTCGCCCCCGCCGGTAACATTCGTTCTCTGTTGTGCAGGTCACTCGAGTCTTTTCTGAGGTTATCACCTCGCCATCCAGAGCAACTTGATTGTTGATTGCTCGCCCTAGATTTTTACCACAACAAATTTCTTTTTTTCCCACCAAATCTTTAATCTAAACACAATCTAAATACTTTGACTTAGCAAATACCTAAATAATCTAGACAACCTAAATATCTTTTCTTTTTTCTTTTTCGTTTCAAAAAATTTTATATCCCAATACAAATGACTTGCACCCATTGCACAGTTGACTAATACAAACTACACAAATGACTTGCAACCCGAACACAAAGGACTTGTACCCATTCACACAGTGTGAATGCAAGTCCTCTCTCTTCCTAAGATGCAAGTCATTTTTGTGATTTGTGCAAGTCCTATATGTGGTAAGGTACAAGTTATTTGTGCCAAAGGAAAGCAAGTCACATGCCCAATAATAATAGCTTTTGGGGTGTAATTTATGTACTTGGCAGTAAAAGTAGTGGTGGTCACATGCATTATAATACAACTCCAAAGGATTCTATAGCATTTTAATGTTCATTTTGTCATGGTGGAAGTCAAGTGAGTGGGTGCAAGTCTTATGTGTTCGGAGTGCAAGTCAATTGTGTGTGGGTGCAAGTTATCTATATCGAATGAGAGCAAATCAAATGCCCCAATAGTAGTAATTTTAAGGGTGGAGCTAATGTCAGTTGGCGAGAAAGTTGCGGTGGTCACGTGCATAACAATACTATTTCAAATGAATTTCTCGCTTTTAAATGTTAATTAGCTGCCGTGCAAGTCAAAGAGTAGTGCTATGGGTACCACAATGTTGCACCCCAAATGCACACCTGGGTGAGGTGGAGTATTTGGATTGGCTGGGTGTGGGGTCCACCCAGTCATGTCAGCCAATCCAAATGCTACATCTCACCTAGGTGTGCATTTGGGGTGCAACATTGGGGTAGCCATAGCATTTTCCCAAGTCAAATGTGAAGCAGTGCAAGTAATTTATGTGTTTGATTCAAGTCAACTATGCGGTGGGCTGCAAATCATTTGCTGGGCTGCAAATCATTTGCGTTGGGATGTAAAGCTTTTTACAACATTGTTTTTTTAAAAAAAAAATTTCAAGAACAATTGACATTTCATATTGTTGATATTATTACATAGTTACTGCCTCTACCAATATATTGAGTTGTCAGCTAAACTGATATAAATGTCTGGTCATTTCTTTTATTTGAAATTCCCCTCCTCCCCCTCGAAAAATACTTTTATAGAGTATGAGTTTTTGTATATGAAAGAACCAAATCATTAGAAATATCTTTTTTCTAGCCAAAAAAATAGATATTTTGTTTAGATTGCTCTTTTTTGTATTTCTATGCTTATTCCTTTCATAAGACATTTTTTAGTTTGAAAAGAAAATAAAGAATTTTATGAAACAGATTTTAAAAAAATGAAAAGATAATTGCCCTATATTTGAGTTTTGGATATAGGTTAGTGATTTATTTTAAAATAGAGATAAGAATAGTGACTGGAGTTTGCCTAGATAGTAAAATGCTTTAAACTTATTTTTTAAACAAAAAGCTATAATTTCGGATCTCTGTTTTAGAGGATTGGGTTGAAATTTTAATATAAATGTATGATATTTTAATATAACCTATTGCAATTATATTTATTTATTTTTTTTACTTTTTCAGTATATATTAATGTATGAATAAATTTTTAGAGAAATGACGCGTGTCGGGGTGTGGTTGCATCGGTAGACTGTTGACAGATAGGAAGATAATGTCAAAGAAAGATGGCGGGGCAAAATCGTAGTTTCAAATCAAAGATTCCATGAAGTTGACATTAACATATTTACACCGCTGGAAATGGTACAGTCACCGATATTTGTACAGAAGATGTTACCGATGGCACCAAAACGACATCGTTTTGGTGCAAAACAACGTCGTTCTGGTTTTTAAACATTTGGAGCTTTTAGTTGAACGACGTCGTTTTGATTGTTTTGCACCAAAACGACATGCCATTGGTAATAACTTCGGTGCAATTATCGATGACCGTAGCATTTCCCTTACACCACCTTCCTAGTAATATTAATGTTTCAGATCACTGATTTGCAAATAATATCCATGAAAACACCACTTTCAAGATATTTATATTTTTTAACTTTTTGAATTCATATTTGATGTGGGTGAAATATTTACCACTGAGCACATCGCCTCAGCATTCATCTCGCCGGACTCTAGGCAATCCTGATCGCCTATCATGTGACCGGCACACAATTACACCGCCAGAATGTCAGAGTGAGCTCACCTCCAGGTCGCCACTAGGCGAGGTCATTAACATTGCCAGACAAGTAGGCCATCTCCATCTCGCCAATGGGTGAGGAATCACCTTATTGGAAGATCGCCCGTAATTAGATTGAATCTAAGCTCGCCAACCTCCACTTCACGGATGGGCGAAGTGAATTACACGTCCATCTCCGGTCTTCTATCTCCATACGAACTTCACCTCTATAAGGATTCTATCTCCACAAGGAAACTACCTCTGGAAGAGATTCCTTCCTTCTTAGAGCCTACAATCACGGGATATCCTCCAGATATCAGATCTTCCTATTAAATCTCCTATATCTCCAGGATATATTGTCATTGAATCACGCCACAGTTTCCTTACACGGCTCTCCACTCTCCATCTATATAAAGGCCGCTCCTCCATCATCACGAGGTGGACACACATACAGACATATAATTGAACTTTGGCATAATTTGATAGCTCTGCTCTCTTATTGCTTGGCTTATACTCGCATTGGTCTGATTCGTACGCCGAAGGGGTTTTGAGTGGCCTCGCCCCGACCGAGTCTTTTCCGACCAAGAATGGCGACATTCTTGGTCTTTTCATTGCTTGCTTATACTCGCGAAATAGCGCCCGTTTGTTGTAGCTCCTCGTAGCTAACTCATCGCAGATTCCTCCAATCTAGCCAAGCTCATGAGGTTGAAGGCGGGGAAATCAGAAGAGGAAGATCTCCTCGCCGAAATGACCAAACACCTAGACGTCGAAGCGCTTTCACCTCCCAAAAGATCAGAGATCTAGACGCCCGTCTTGATGCCATCAATACTGGGGCAGGCGCTCTGGTAACCGTGGATGCTTTGATTAAGCAGACCGAGCCACCATTCACAGAGAGGGTGTTGAGAGCCAGGGTTTTCTCCAAATTCAAGTTACCCAGTCAACTCGGAACTTACAAGGGCAAAATGGATCCCATGGATCATTTGGATTCATGCAAAAGCTTGATGTCACTCCAAGGTTGTTCAGATGAGGTAATGTGCAAAGCATTTTCTGCCACTTTAAAAGGGTCGGCAATGTCATGGTTTAGAAAGTTGCATCTGGGAACCATTGACTCGTTCGGCGATCTGAGCAAGCTTTTTGTCGCCAACTTCATGAGCTGCAGAGTTCGGCAGAAGAATGCTTTTCATCTATTCACCATTCACTAAAAGGAAACGGAAGGCTTGAAAGACTACGTTAAGCAGTTCAACCAAGTCGTCCTAGAAGTGGAGGATCCTAGTGACAAGGTGGTAATTATGACCGTGATGAAAGGACTTCGCCCCGGTCCACTATTTGACTCCCTCTCCAAAAATGTACCCGAGACCTTGTCGGTTATCCAGAGCAAGGCTGACAAATATATCACCACGGAAAAGTTGGCCGAAGCAAAACGGAGGCGACAAGGGAAAGATGATCACAAGAGGAAGGAGCCCAACACAAGGAGATCCGACTACAGGGAGGAAACGAGGAGCAAAAAGTCCGATCGAGATTCAAGGCGGGCCAACGATAGGCGTCCTCGTACTCCACCTCGCCGCCCTAAAACGATTTTGCCACCTCTCAAAGCTCTCATCGCCCAAGTACTCACTGAGATTAAACATGAAGAGTTCATCAAATGGCCTGGAAAAATCAAAACCGATCCTCGGAAGAGAAATAAGAACAAGTATTGTGAGTTCCATCGAGACCACTGCCATAACACGGAAGACTGCTTCCATCTGAAGGAGCAGATTGTCGAACTTATCAAGAGGGGATATCTGAAGAAATATGTAGCTGATCGCCTACCACCCCACCCGCCAAAAAAGAGATATGACAACAGACCAACTACAGGTGATATACAAGTAATCCATGGAGGATTTGGATCTGGTGGATGTTCAAATTCATCCAGAAAAAGGCATGCTAGGAGCATCAGCAGGCGAGCTGAAGAAGAAGTCTACAACTTCTCCTCGCTTGTCATTGATACTCACCCGCCTATCACCTTCAGCAATGATGATCTGAGAGGCCTACACATCCCTCATGATGACGCCTTGGTCGTCTCAGCCGTCGTCGCCAACTTCAATGTTCAGC
>BRYF01000017.1:11660000-11667500 GCA_030159135.1 Actinidia polygama | reverse complement strand
TAGCGAATAAGTGAAAATTCAAAACTAGGAGATAGGAAAAAGTGAACGATTTCAGTATCTAGGTTCGCTTATTAACAAGGATGGAGATATTGCCGATGATGTAACCCATATAATCTAGTAAGTTGGCTTTAGTGGAGGGGTGCTTTAGACAGATTATGGTCTAAAGATACCCACAAAATTGATAGAAATTTTTTATAAAATGACTACAAGGTCAACGATGCTATATGGGAACTAAAAGACAACACATAAATGTAATGAGTTTATCTAACATAAAAGTGTTAAAGTTAGATTTGCTGTAGAAGACCTAGAAGAGATAGAAATAGAAATGAAAATAGTCATGAAATGGTAGCTAGCATAAACATAAAAATGTCAAGGTGGATGTGCGATAGAACTAGAAGAGAGAGATAAAAAATGAAAACAATCATCAAATGGTAGTTGTACATTAATTGAATATAAGTTGAAAGAAAATAGACTTAAGTTGGTTTGGTGAATATGGTCGCATACAATGAAGATTAGTAGATGCAATAGTAAAGAAGAGTGGTAAGATTATTATTAGTAAGAATGTAAGGGTGAGAAAAGACCTAACTGACATGGGTGGTTGTGGTAAAAAGATTTTACCAAAAATTGATGGATTGATAAGATTTAACTTATAGCATGTATCCCTTGATCGACTGCAACGGTGAAAAAGGATTCATTTAGCTGACCCATATTGATTTGGACACAAGGCTTAATTTGGTTTGGTAATAAAGATTATCATTCTATATTGTGAAATACTGCCTTTTCATTGTCTTGAGATGGTTGGTGTATCTATGATGGCTCATAAAAGTTCTTATGTAGGTACTATGTTTTACTATTCCATCTCTCTTTGTATTTTGGACTACTTGGGAACATATCTGGCTTGTGCCCACTGCCCAAAATAGAGAAAAAAATAAACTTTATTTCCTTTCCTTTATTATCCACTTTGGTTTGGATTCCTACAAGTTCTTAGACCTGATTGATTATTATTCTTCAACAAAATCTGTAAATTGAATGAGTCATTGAATTTTAGTTTATCTTTTCAAAGTTATTTCACCGCTTTTAATAATTATTTTTCTTTGATGAAAACTGGTAGTACTTTTGAAATACTCTCTGAAAACTACTGTAATCTTTGTGGAAATTTCCAGTAAAACCCAATGAGCTGTTGCTCAAGTATTGTTGGGATGAATGAATGATCTTAACATAAGTTCTGGATATGTAACTGGAACAAGAAAAGAGAAACTTGATTGCAGTGTGTTAATCATTTTTAAATTAAGGAGAGTAATTCCAAACGCACTGACCCAATTTAATCAACTCAATTAAGTCTATCAACGGTGAATCAAGTGATAGACATTTTGCTTCATCTAATGCCGAAGCTTTAGTTGAACCATATGCTGCTGCGTATCTCTTTGTTACCAGCATAACGTTTGGCCGTCTCCCTCTTCGTTTAGCACTATCCTTGGTATGGACACTGTCAGTTTTCCTTAACGAGCCAGTTGCAGATCTCCCTTGCATGTGTGGCTATACCTATTATCTTGTTTTATCTCTAGTTTTTTCACTACTGTTATTAACTCGTAAAATATTGTTGTCATATTGTCATCGTAATATTTACATTCCACATTTAAACTTATTTGTGGGTGGTGGTGTTTTCTAGCCGACTAGGAGTGAGTTTAGTTTCAAGGATGATTTTATGTTGGTTTTGTCATAGTCACCACTCTTAAATCTGCCTTTGTAATGCACAAAATAATTCATTTAGTGTTTGGAAAAAGTTCTAAAAAGTTCAAATTGACGAGACCTAGTGTAGGTACAGTGCTATGAATTTTCTGCATAAAATACAGCTTAGCCTTCGTGTTACTCCAATTTTTGAGGAGTGCTGGATCGTCGGTGATGTTGACAATGCGTGTAGTGGTGACTTGTCTCGTCTTTACATTTTGTTCAAACATTTGATTTGCACTTTCACTTGCTTTCTTGGCTAAATGTATTGAAGGATACGCCGGCCTTATTAGTCAATCTTGAAGTGGTAATCTTCTGGTGGACAACTGCACCCACTACACTTTATTCAATGATTTCATCGACATTTTTCTTGGATAGGATATAACTATTGAAGTAGAAAGTTATATACCTCTCATTTGCGTGAGACTAGATCTTTTGTTCGCACGATGATAGTTATATACCTCTCATTTGCGTGAGACTAGATCTTTTGGTCACTGCATCGTGCGACTGAGAGAGGCCTCTGACTGAGAATGGTTTATGAGCACCCAGTCTAGGGCTTTATGATAGCCCCTTCCTCCCACTTGATTCCACTTGATGTTCCTATTGGAACCGTGAAGTGGTGTGTTTGTCTGAGAGTGAAAAAGCCCATTCGTCTTATTAACGTGTCCTTTTCTTTCCAGGGAAACCCAGGAGGCAACGAAAGCAACCACAACAAATGGCTGTTAGTTTTACACTTAAAACACGTGAATCACCATTCAGCTCGAGATGTTTGGTACTTTGTTGCTGTCTCATAAATAGATTAATCCGCATCATGAATGTTTGTGTGTTATGGGCATATATAATTGAATGAAACGGGGATTTGTGGGTCAACCACTATATTTGGTATGGTGAATGGTGATCGGACGCGTTCTTTTTTGTGGTCCAGTTCCTTACTATGTTGCTGGGTCAAGTGGTTGCAATATTGGAAGTGAGCCGGCCCCAATCTTGTCAAGCCCAATTGAGAGAGAGAGAGAGAGTCCCCACCTTGAAAGGAAAAGATCGGACGCGTTATTTTTGTGGTCCAGTTCCTTACCATGTTGCTGGGCCAAGTGGTTGCAATATTGGAAATGAGCCGGCCCCAATCTCGTCAAGCCCAATTGAGAGAGAGAGAGAGAGTCACCACCTTGAAAGGAAAAGATCGGACGCGTTATTTTTGTGGTCCAGTTCCTTACCATGTTGCTGGGCCAAGTGGTTGCAATATTGGAAATGAGCCGGCCCCAATCTCGTCAAGCCCAATTGAGAGAGAGAGAGAGAGAGAGAGAGAGAGAGAGAGAGAGAGTCCCCACCTTGAAAGGAAAAGATCGGACGCGTTATTTTTGTGGTCCAGTTCCTTGCCATGTTGCTGGGCCAAGTGGTTGCAATATTGGAAATGAGCCGGCCCCAATCTCGTCAAGCCCAATTGAGAGAGAGAGAGAGAGAGAGAGAGAGAGTCACCACCTTGAAATTTTAGGGCGTCAAATGACAGGCAGACATTGGAGGAGGAAGATAAAATGAGAGAGAGAGAGAGTCGCCACCTTGAAATTTTGGGGTCAAATGACCGAAGTGGAACTGAGAATTTGGTTGAGAGGGGCACTATAAATCCAAGATTGGATACGTCGAATTAAAAACCAAACCTGGACAACTAAATTTTAATTAATAATGTATATGTTACTTAAAATGAAACTAGATGTCTACAATTTCGCCCTTCAAATTAAAAGAATTGATTCTCAATTTTCAAAGCCATTTTCAAAATTGAATTTTATAATTTTTTTTTCAAACTCAACCAAAATTGATACATCTCAGTAGATGTAAGGTGATATTGAAATTGGAAGTCATAGGAATTTTCTGAAGAAAAAAAAAAGTAAACAAAAATTGAAAAGCTTATGTATTATTTTTTTGTGGGCCAAAGTGAAATATATTTAATACTCATAGGCTAAATTGTAATTCTTTGAAAATTGAGGGCACAAGGTATCTCTGCCCCTCCAGGCATTGGAGGACGAAGACTAAATTAGAGAGAGAAGAGTCAAGTTCTTAATCAATTATAAGGGGAGCAATGTTCATTCACCTGTCTAATTGGTGACTGAACATAGAAAACCCAATAGCTAAGTCATCACGTTGCAAGTTTGACGCGTGCACATGCCTTCTTTTTTCTTCTATTTTTTTTCAAAAGAGTGAAGAAGTTAACTAACTTATTGAAGAAGGTTTAGGTACTACTTTTAGTAGAGTACAACTCCAATTAAGGAAAGGGAAGACCTAAAGCCCACATCCAAAAGGGGAGCATGTGAATGAAGGACATTTACGTGCACGCGATTTTCATATGTCATGACAACAGCAAGGATAGGATTTGGCTTGCACTACCAAGAAAAAAGAAGGGTTAGTGATATGAGGAATACGGCATATTAGTTAGATGCCCTTTTTCATCTGCCTAATTTAGCATATGAAGTTGTTTAAGAGGAGCTAATTAGCATTAACTTTTTTTTTTGGATAAGTAATAAGCATTAACTTTGAGACAGCAACACACAAACGCACGCATATATATACATGTGTGTATAGACGCATGCGCACGCGGGGCAATCCGAAAATATAAGATTTGGTACTCTAATTTATAGGAGTTTGCACCCTCATTGGTACATTTAGGATATGAGTAATGCCATACAAACTCAAAACTCTTACTAACTGATGTGGCATAAAATAGTGAAGTTTTGGAATTGAAACAAGACCCACTTGAGCTTTATGACAAGTTTCATATCAATGAGTAAGAAAAAGATCATAAGAATTATTTGTATATTGTTACTCGTACATTTATGATAATACTATTTTGTTAAAAATGAATGTTTAATAAAATATTTTATGATACATCATTTATTTTGCTTGCTTGATAAAAATTAATATTGTAAATTCATGATATTGTACGTTAAACTTATTGGTAAATTTTCTTAACTAGGGGTGAGACATACTTTTCACACCCGCAAAGTCAAAATTTTGGATTATAACAAGCTTTTTTGAAGTTGAGGAATGGGATTTACTGTAAAGTTTGCCCATTGTGGGTCATTCTAAGCCCATTTCAGTGATCTAGATTACTCATATTTTAGAATACACTAAGAAAATTATATACTTATTCAAAAAGTTAAGTTGATTGGATATTAATTACTTTTTCGAATAATATTTATTTAGACAAGAAGTATGATTTTCTTAAAAGGCCGTTGTTTTTTCAATTTAAAAAAAAATATGTTCTAATTTTATTACTACCAATACTTGATCCCTGAAAAGCGAAGTTGAACAAGCACAGCGGGAAGCCTTGATTTATCAAAAGACGGTGGCCGAGCTTAAGGAGGAGAAGGAGAAGGTGGCGCAGTGAATGCTCTCTCTGATCTCGTCAGAGAGAAACTCAAAAAGGACATAGCTGAGCTACAAAGTGGGAAGGAGAAGGAGGTGGCCAAGGCGATGGAGCTTGCCAAAACGTTGGCGATTGCAGTGTTCAAGGCTTTTGAAGAATATGGAAAGACTTTGACTCTGGAGGCGTCAAGGTATTCTCTAATATTGCCAGAAAGAAACTCAAAAAGGACATCGCCGAGCTGCAGAGTGGGAAGGAGAATGAGGTGCCCGAGGTGGTGGAGCTAGCCAAAACGTTGGTGATTGCGAAGTTCAAGGTTTTGGCTTTGACTTTGGAGGCATCGAGGTATTCTAGCGAGGGGTTTGATTTGTGTAAGAAGTAAATCAAACTCCATTTCCCCGACCTTGACCTTGACAATATGGAGATTGATCTCGATTTGGCCGAGGCAGGAGATGGTGACGGCGAGGTGGATGGCGATGTAGCCTTGGTGAAACACCCCCTCTGCTTGGGTAATCAAACCTCTCCAGGCATGGGCGAAAAAGAAGCTGGCCCCGGGGTGTCAAAAAAAATCCGAAAACCGGTGAACCGGACCGAATCGAACCGTGCCTTTTGGATTGATTCTATGGTTTAATGGTTAGGTTCTGATTTTTAAAAATTAAGAACCGGTAAATTTAGTTTGGTTATCGATTTTTTTTCAAACTGTTGTTAGAATCGAACCGGAACCGATATAATATATATATATATATTATAAATTATAGATAATATTTTTTTCCTAAAAAAAATATCACTTTCACCTAATCTCTCACTATCTTATGCCACATCTTTTTTTTTAGTTCTTCGTTTATTCCTTTTTTGTTATTATCCATTATGAATTCTAGACTTTTATGAGTTGTTAATTAATATATTATAGTTGGTTGATGTAATATCATTTGACGAGTCAATCTACGAACTATTTTGTACTAATTTTCGTTCAAAACTTAAAGTGTTAATGAAGTTATGGGTTATTTAAATGAACAACTTTGTTTGCAATTTTATATTTTACAAAAATTTTTAAAATGTTAATTGGATTGAACCGGAACCGAACCGATAAGGCGGATTGATTTTGGTTTGATTCTATACTTGTAATGGTTAGGTTCCGGTTCTTATTTATTCAAAACCCTTAAAAATGAATTGGTTATTGGATTCTTATGGAACCGGAATAATTCGGATCGTTGACACCCCTAAGTTGGCCATCCTGAGCAAAATTAGATCCCTTTTTATTTTTTTTCTTTGATGTATTTTCATTTCTTCTCTTTTTTTTTGTAATGGCCTTCGGGTCGGTTATCAATCAAGACTTTTCTTCCTTTGCATTTTGTCCTTTGATTCTATTGAATGATATTTTCCAAACAAGTAATTATGGCGATATTATCAATGAGTTAGTAACAAATAGGCGATAAGATGCAAATGACAAGATGACGAACAAAACAAATTGGCTAAATGTAACTTTGAAATTGACGACAACAAAATAGGCGATTTCGTTAAATGGCGAAAACCAACAGGAGAAATAACATGTAGGCTACAACAATTACATGGAGAATCATGTGTTAATGGCGACATGGTGATTGGAGTTAGGCGACCATGATAGGATGGTGACCAAAGGGATCATTGGTAGTACTTCTTCAGGTGCTCAGCATTCCACGGGTTAGGAAGTTTTTTTCCACCCATGTCTTCCAACCAATAGGTCCCTGGTCTGGCAATCTTGACAACTTTGTACGGCCTTTCCCATGTTGGACCTAGCTTCCCAGAGTTGGGCTCTTTGGTCGCCAATATGACTTCCCTTAGGATGAGATTGCCAGGTTGAATGACTTTTGTTTGACCGTTCTATTGAAGTACTTGGCGACTTGATATTTGTAGTCAGCTTGACGAACTTGGGCACATTCTATCTTCTCACTCAAGAGGTCAAGATTGAGCCATAGTTCTATCTCATTGGTAAATTTATTGTTCGAAAAGTGGGTATCCCTATTTTCACTAGTATGACTACTTTTGTCCCATACACTAACGAGTATGGTGTCTCGCCCATTGGGATTTTTCTTGTAGTATGATAGGCCCACGAACACCCCTGGGAGGTCGTCCATCCATCCTCCCTTGGATTTTATCTAGCCTTGTCTTCAAATTTCTCAATAGTGTTCTATTGGCGAGCTCTACTTGATCATTTACCTGGGGATGACTTGGCGAGGAAAAGTGGTTGGCGATGGCGAGATCATAACAAAATATATTGAACTTGTTATTGTTGAACTATATTCCATTGTCAGAGACTATTACCATTGGGATTCTGAATCGATATCAATGTTCTTCCAAACAAAAGCCCTAGCGTTCTTCTCGGTGATTCTAGCGAGTGGCTTAGCCTCAATCCATTTAGTGAAGTAATCTATGCCCAGAGT
>BRYF01000017.1:11640000-11642500 GCA_030159135.1 Actinidia polygama | reverse complement strand
CATTGACCTTTGAGATTTACTACTTGGAGACTACAACTGAGATAATTCTAGGTTTTTCCCCCGTCTCTCATGTATGGAGTGATGGTTGGGAGACCGGCGATGATGGATTCATGTAGAATGCCCATGACTGGCGTTTTGGAAATTTTGAGAAGTGCCTTGGTCGCCTGATTGATAAGAGTGGTAAGACTGGTTTGAACCTTCTGGGACTAGCATGGTGGCTGGTGCTAGATTTTGGGCGCGGTGATTCACTAGATGTGCATTCAACTTGTCTATTATTCTAATGTGCTCGGCAATACCGTGCATCTCATGGTGAATGCCCTTAAGATTTGAAACTTGATTGGAGTTGGCCATTGGGGGTACCCTGTTATCTAGGGGATTATTGGCACTTTGTCTAGGTAGTAGGCGACTACGCAAGTGCATAGAGTGTTGAGAACATTCATTCCTACAGACGGCGCCAAACTATTGAGGTAAAAATCTAAGGAGAGCAACCAACACTCAGAATTGCTCAAAGTAGATCTTAGTCACATGCGTAAAGGAACAAACATTACCATTTGTGGTGAAGTCGCTCAAAACCCCTCTGGGGTGGTTATCAAATTCATAGGGAGAAAGGAGAACTTGAAAATAAAGAGCTCCAAACAAAGATACAATTGGTATTACCTGTTTCTAGAGATAGGAGAGTGGCTTTTATAGATGAAGGACTTCTCAATCGTGTGAGGAGACCGTGACGTAATTGTAGGGGATCGTGTGTACTCTGACCTACCGACGTGGAGCATATCCCAATGTGGAGAACGTGGGGGAGAGATGTGGAGATCGTGGAGCCTTAATAATAAGAACCTGAAAGTATTGGTGACATAAACAACCGGGTAGCAGTCATTGATGACATGGACAATCGAATGGAGGTCAAAGGCGACGTAGAGAGACATGGTTACCTCATAATGAACAATTTCTTCTTCTGGAATTTCTAATTTAAGTAGGTGGAGTTTTATATATATATATATGTGTGTGTGTGTGTGTGTGTGTGTGTATGTGTGCACGTATATGTGTGTGTGTGTGTATATATAAATATAATAGATAGATAGATAGAGAGAGAGACATATGGTGGGCGAGGTTGTAGATGGGAGAGAGATATTTAGTTAAAGTTTGGGGTGAGGCCATGGTGGTTAAGAGAGATATGCTTTGGCTGGGCTCAACGTAAGGGCAATAACGTAAATTCTCTATTTCTCTTCACTCTGTTAAGAGATAATCACTAATAGGGGAGGTTAGTGTAGTTTTTCAAACATCAAGAATAAATCTGTATTAAAAGAAAACCTCAGAGAAGGTTAATGTAATTTTCCCATTTCTTTAATATAGAGCTCAAGTTCAATTTATAATAATTGTCAATAGCTCTACCCAAATTTAGTCCAAATTTATTTTAGTTAGTCAGACCTGTATGAAATAATATGAAGCTCCTGTTTGGGATAAATATTTTGTTGTTAGTAAATTTTTTTTCATCTTTTGATCATAATTTTTACTTTTAGTTCTTTTGTAAATAAATTAGATTTTTTTTTTTTTGATAAAAAAGACGCTAACGTCCAAACCACAAGATGGATCTTAGTAGGTTTTTGGAACTTTATTTTAACTTGTCCAATTTCTAAACAAAATCGAACTGAAAAAGTAATAAATTGTGATCAAAAGATAAAAGTTCACTAGACAAAATATTGTTATGGCTACGATATGTTCTCTAGTGAAATGTGATCCGTACAATTTGTGTTCCTCCTTATCCATAAACATTGGTCAATGATGCTTTTGCTTTTAGTTTTAACCCACTTTTTGCCAAAAACTTCCCTAGTTCCAATAGCTTGCACACATTTGGGTAGAGTAAATTCCACTTTGGGTCCATGATGTTTGGCCAAAGTTTCAATATGGTTTCAATTTGGGTTTTTTCAGTCGATATACATGAAGAATTTCTCACGTGACTAAGGTTGATAAACGAGTCGAACAGTAGATTGTTCAAGTATAGTTTGAAAAACATAATGAGTTCTAAAAGTATGTTTGAGTTTTGTTTGTTTATGAAGCGAACCAATAAGCTTCCATCGAGCCGAACTCGAGTAGTTTGAATTTTTTTGAACATTATAAACTTAATTAGCCGAGTAATAGATTATTCAAACTTGATTTAAAAACATAATAAATTTTAAAAATATGTTTGAGTTTTGTTTCTTTATCAAGCAAAATAATTTCAAACAAGCCGATCATGAGTTAAGCTCAAATAATTTGGCTCATTTATCACCCCTATGTAATGATTACTTTTAGAAGATAATTTTACCACCATTGGTTTCAGTAATTTGACTAAAGTTCATTTTAATCTTAAAAATTACAAGATTTTTTTTTATTTTTTACTTGTTAATAAATATTGACAAAAGAGATGTTTTATTAAAAAATGCAAGATTTTAATTGTTCAAAGAAAAACTAATTGTCACTTTATATGAGCAAGATAAAAAAATGTATTAATAAGTATGAAAAA
>BRYF01000017.1:11625000-11627500 GCA_030159135.1 Actinidia polygama | reverse complement strand
ATAAAATACCATGGATGATTTCATATCACACATACGTTATATACATAAAACATGTGAGAATGAACATAACTTTTTCTTAAAATATAACTTTCATAAACGTGATACTCACATAGACATTTCATACATACTTCTATAGTCATACATGACATATCTGAAAGATACACATAAGCATAACATAGATGAAAACTGTAACAACTCAGCTGAACTGAGTTACCATTTAGGTCGGGTGGCTCTTTAGGCCTGAGATATCTCGATTTGCAGATGATTTTATTTCACATCCCACATCTACCTTAGGACTATCTGACTTTAGGTCCCGTCAGAGAGGACTCCGAGTGTCACTATATATACATATTCTGAACATACTTTGCTTTTCAATCAATTATATATCCATGGATTTCAATACATAATATAACAACCTTTGCATGCTTTAGAAGATATGGTATTTATATCTTAACATACTCATTTTATGTATTGAAATATGGAAAACCTTTGTATATACATAATATGCATTGAAAATCATTTTGAAAATACATAGGTTTTGTCCATGTTATTGTGTTACTCACTTGGGATTCCTTGGCTAAGTTCTACGCTTGGCGTTCCTACATGTGAGGTAAGGAATCGTCAATCTTATGTACAATAATAATTAATCGGTATAATGTAAAATTTTGATTAAACCTAGGCATTCTCGTTCTAGGTCTAACCCTCTTGGACATGTACTTAAGTCTCCAAATGTTAGTTCAATTGGCCTGGCATACTATGGTCGTAATTATGAAGTTTTAAGGAAAAATGTCAAATTTGCCTAAATTTTGGCCTGCCGTTCGAACTCTCATATTGGCGTTCGAATGCTAAGGTGACCGTTCGAACGCTGTTCTTAGGCGTTCGAACGCTCCCTGCTAGGAACAGTAGCTGAACTTATAATTTATACCAAAAACTCAATCAAACTAACTTGAATCTTCCTAAAACTTTGAGGCTGTGATATACAACTTAAGGACACTATCATATCTTAAAATGGACCTTTAATTTGAAACCTAACTTAGTAGATCTAAGAATAAAATCAATCTAAAATCCTAAACTATTAATACACACACACATATATATGGATGGTGAGTTGTACAATCTTATAGATTGTGAGTTGTACAATCTCTGAGCCTAAAATTTGTCATTCTCCAACTTCAGTCCAACATATGGGCGATCTACATTTTCTCCCGTAAAGGGCTTCATACGAAGCCATTCTGATGCTTGCATAAAAACTGTTGTTGTAAGCAAACTCCACAAATGGCAAGTGCGTTTCCTAACTTCCTTGAAAGTCGAGAATACATAAACGTAACATATCCTACAGGGTCTGAATCGTTCTCTCCGATTTTCCATCTGTCTGCGGATGGAAAGCGGTACTAAAATTAAGTCAGTGCCTAAGGCTCGTTGTAAGCTTTTCCAAAACTTTGACGTAAACCTCGGGTCTCGATCCGACACTATAGATACTGGTGTTCCGTGAAGTCGTATTATTTCTGCAATATAAAGGTTCGCGTACTTTGACAATGAATACGTGGTCTTCACTAGCAAGAAATGTGCCGACTTAGTGAGACGGTCTATAATGACCCAAATAGCATTACATTCTCGTGGCGAGTTTGGTAAACCAACAACGAAATCCATCGTAATATGTTCTAATTTCCATTTTGGTATCGGTAGTGATTGTAGTAATCCCGCCGGTCTTTGATGTTCAGCTTTGACTTGTTGACATGATAGACATTGGGACACGAACTCAGCTATCTCTTTCTTCATTCATTCCTTGCCACCAAAATGTTTCCTTCAAGTCTCTATACATTTTCGTTCCTCCTGGATGTATTGTGAATTTCGTATTGTGGGCTTCCTCTAATATTTGTCTTTTTACTTCAGCTATGTCTGGCACGCACAAGCGGCCTTGGAATCTAAGAGCTCTATCTTGCAAAGTAAAGTCAGGCTTAGGATTTACTCCCATCTCTTCATAGATCTTCCACAAGTACGGGTCTTCTGGTTGTCGTAATCTTATCATTTCCATCAACGTCGGCTGAGCAATCATGGCTGTAAGCATCATATTGGTATCCAGTGCAACCACTTCAATTTCGGCTCTCTCTAGCTCAACGAATAAGGGTACTTGTGACGTAACAATGCATACCAAATTAACAGTTGATTTTCGACTTAAGGCATCGGCTACAACGTTAGCTTTTCCTGGGTGATACTGGATAAGGATGTCGTAGTCCCTGATCAACTCAAGCCATCTTCGTTGTCTCATATTAAGTTCTTTCTGAGTGAAAAGATACTTCAAACTTTTGTGGTTGGTGAAAACTTCACATGTCACTTCGTATAGGTAGTGGCGCCAAATCTTCAAAGCAAATACTACTGCGGCTAGCTCTAAATCGTGAGTCGGATAATTTTTTTCATGTGGTCTCAATTGTCTTGAGGTATAGGCAATTACTTTTCCATGTTGTCTCAAAACACATCCCAACCCTCGATGTGATGCATC